>CM073132.1:600000-902500 GCA_037039145.1 Fundulus diaphanus | reverse complement strand
TAATTTTCCAGTGAATATCAGGCATGTGTCATTTTTCTGTCACTTATTGGATTTCACATAGTTTTCCTATCGGGCCTTGGACTCCAACAGGACCTGGCAGGATGCCCAGACACGACCCACCCGGCCTACACAGCACCACCCACCTGGTTATGCTAACTTTTATACTTTCTGTGCGTTTTTTGATCCCATTGAAATTAATGCAAATTCCTTCAAATTCTTCACATTTTTCATATTCCTTCAAATTCCTTCAAATTCTCCTAATTGTTCAAATCGTTCAAATTCTTCAAATCTTTTCAAATACTTGAAGTTCTTCAAATTTTTCAAATTCTTCAAATTCTTTCAAATTCTTCTGATACAACTGATATTACTACTACTACAACAGATTCTACTCCTACTACTGATACTACCACTGCTACTACTACTACTGATACTACTACTAATGATACTACTACTGCTACTACTACTACTACTGATACTACTACTACTACTGATACTACTGCTACTACTGATACTACTACTACTACTACTACTGATACTACTACTACTACTACCACTGATACTACTACTACTACTACTTCTGATACTACTACTACTACTACTTCTGATACAACTACTACTACTAATACTACTAGTACTAATGATACTACTACTAATGATACTACCACTGCTACTACTTCTACTACTGATACTACTGATACTAATACTACTACTACTACCACTACTACTACTACTACTAATGATACTACTACTGCTGCTACTACTACTGCTACTACTACTACTACTGATACTACAACTACTACTACTGATAGAACTACTACTAATACTAGCTTTCAAATATCCTTGAACTATCTTCAACTAGTTCAGTTTTTTCATAACATTCTTCTAATCCTTCAGCTGTTTTTCATGTTAAAATTGGTTCTTTTATTTAATTTCAGCTAGTTTTTTTCTCTTCTTCAAAGATCTTATGCATCTTTTCCTCAATCATTCTGCAGGAAAGCATTCTCAGTGCTGTTTCGCAGGAACAGCTTTTTCTAGTTATTATTATTATTCCGTTGGCGTGTAACTACTTCAACCGATTTCAACAATTTTGGTATCAAAACGTTCAGCTCCTTCCCGACATTCCAGCTATATCTCATCATTATTCTAACTTTTATACTTTTTTAAATATTTGTACTTTTTGTGCGTTTTTTGCTCCGATTGAAATTAATGCAAATTCCTTTAAATTCTTCAAATTTTTCATATTCCTTAAAATTTCTTCAAATTATTCTAATTGTTCAAATTCTTCAAATTGTTCAAATGGTTCAAATTCTTCCAATTTTTAAATTCTTCAAAGTTTTCAAATTTTTCAAATACTTCAAATTCTTCAAATTCCTTCAAATTCTTATGATACAACTGATATTACTACTACAACAGATACTACTCCTACTACTACTGATACTACTACTACTACTACTGATACTACTACTACTACTAGAACTGTTACTACTACTGATACTACTACTACTGATACTACAACTACTACTACTACTACTACAACTACTACTACTACTACAACAGATATTACTCCTACTACTACTGATACTACTGCTACTACTACTACTACTACTAATGATACTACTACTGCTACTACTACTACTGATACTACTAATACTACTACTACTACTGATACAACAACTACTTGTAATGAATGAGAGGAAGCAGACCCCGAATTCAGCCAGACCAGCGTGGTTTCTTTAAAAAGAAGGATCTTTAATAACAGAAATCAAAAACAGAGACAAAATCCAAAAAGCCTGTTGCACAAAAAACGGCAGAGAAACAAAACAGTCCAGTTGGGCAGGCAGGGCAGGAACAGACAGGAACAGAATGGCTCAGATCACTGGAGACAAGGGGTCAAAAATCCAAAAGCAAACCAATAAACAGAAACTTGCAGGAGGAGACTCACCCATACTCAAACAGACGACATGGCACTGATGTCTGGTCTCAACAGTTTATATGGAGGTGGAAGCAGGTGAAACCGGTAAGAGGTGATTGCAGCAGGGGTGGAGTTAGGCAGGTGTGCAGAATAAGTAATTAGACCAGACATCAGTGCTGAAGCTCAAAACAAGAACAGATCAAAAACCAAACCTAAACTAAAAAATCGATGAAGACATAACAGGATAAACTAAAACAGTAAACAAGAATCTAGACAAGACAAAACTCTAAGTAGCCAGAGAACCAAAGACAGGAGGGTAAAATAACTTACATAACCAGAACAGAACCCAGAATATTACACTACTGCTACTACTACTGCTACTACTACTACTACTACTACTACTACTACTACTACTACTGATGCTACTACTACTACTACTGATACTACTGCTATTACTACTACTACTGCTACTACTAGGAACAAGGAGAGTGAGCATGGTTGTTTCCCCAGTACTGGAAAGGGCTGTCTCTCTTACCTATTGTTAGTTCTTTACGTACATTTGCACTTGGATAACAACTACCTGGGTACCTCCCACAGGTCCACAATGCACCTCTACAATTATGTTGTACAGACTGCTGGAGCTGCTCGTCCTTGTGCTTGGAGGAACACCAGTTTTTGGACCAGCAACAGACTTTTTCTGCTGGCTCTGCCTCTGTTGCCCCTGCTTCCTCAGCTGATGCCCTGATGAGTGCCATCTCCAACTTCTCAAGAATTTGACACAAAAATGAAATAGTATAAAAAATTTGTTGCTGCTACAACACAGCATGCACACATGCATGCACACATATACAGGTGCTGGTCATATAATTAGAATATAATGAAAAAGTTGATTTGTTTTAGTAGTTTCATTCAAACGTGAAACTTTTATATTATATTCATTCATGAGACAGACTGATATATTTCAAGTGATTATTTATTTAAATTTTGATGATCATAACTGATAACTATTGAAAAACCCAAATTCAGTATCTCAGAAAGTTTGAATATTACTTAAGACCAATACAAAAAAAAAAGATTTCCATAAATGTTGGCCAACTGAAAAGTGTGATCATGAAACGTATGAGCATGTACAGCACTCAATATTTAGTTGGGGCTCCTTTTCCATGAATTACTGCAGCAATGCGACATGGCATGGAGTCGGAGGAAACAGGCAACATTAAAAACTATATAGAGACATTTTCTCTCCAACTTCTTCCTGTCTGGGTGAATATACAGGCCCACATCACAGTTCACCACCACCATGCAGTGCAGCTTTGCAGAGTAGCATTCCAAGGTGGCTGTCTTACCTTTGCCCTGTTCACTGGCGGTAGAGACAAGTAGATTTTTACCACCTTGGGTCTTCTTATGCTAATTTTTCACAGAGTCCAAAGAGGTGTGTAGCAAGCCCCAACTGGAAAGGATGACATCTCATAGACTTTGTTGCATGCTGGCTCATTGATATTGTCGCATGACAGTCACAACCACATGCTGGGAAACTGTGTTGAAGCATCTACTGGTTTTATGGTGAAATGATTGTATGCAGTCACCCTGGGAACAGAGATCTTTTCTCTGTTCACTTGTCTTTTCTCAGTGCTGCATGGTGTTCCCTCTGTACCCTGAGTGGATAGTGGAGCACATGGATACTTCTCTGTTCCTCCGGACAAGAGACACTGATAGTGGAGAATAATATTCAGGTGTTTTCTCTCACACATAATATCTAAAACAAAAAGGGCATGGTACTCACAACCGTACTGGTACTGGGAATTCCACAGTGGTAAGGCAAGGCAAGGCAAATTTATTTATATAGCACAATTCAGTACAGGGACAATGCAAAGTGCTTTACATGATTAAAATATAGCAAATTAAAAGAGAATAAAAGCAAGTAGGAATAAAATGTAGATAGAAATTAGAACAAAAAAGTGGTGATTCAGTTAACTAGAACAATTGAAGGCAATCCTAAACAAATGTGTTTTTAATCTTGATTTAAAGGAACTCAGGCTTTCCGCACCTTTACAATTTTCTGGAAGTTTGTTCCAGATAAGTGGAGCATAGGAACTAAATGCTGCTTCTCCTTGTTTAGTTCTGGTTCTAGATATGCAGAGTAGGCTGGAGCCCAGAAGACCTTAGTGCTCTGGTTGGCTGATACACCGAAAACAAGTCTGTGATGTATTTAGGTGCTAAGCCATTTAGGGATTTATAGACTAACAGAAGTATTTTAAAGTCTATTCTCTGAGATATAGGGAGCCAGTGTAAGGACTTTAGAACTGGGGTTATGTGCTCTACTTTCTTAGTCTTAGTGAGGACGCGGGCAGCAGCGTTCTGGATCAGCTGCAGCTGTCTGATCCACTTTTTAGGCAGACCTGTGAAAACACCGTTGCAGTAATCTATTCGACTAAAAATAAACGCATGGATTAGTTTTTCCAGATCCTGCTGAGACATCAGTCCTTTAATCCTAGAAATGTTCTTCAGGTGATAGAAAGCCGATCTTGTAACTGTCTTTAGGTGCTTTTGGAGGTTCAGGTCTGAGTCCATCACTACTCCCAGATTTTGGGCCTGATTAGTGGTTTTTAGCTGAAGCAGCTGAAGCTGTGTGCTAACTTTTGATCTCTCCTCTATTGGTCCAAATGTTATTACTTCTGTTTTGTTTTTATTCAACTGAAGAAAATTTTGGCACATCCACGTATTGATTTCTTCTAGGCATTTACTCAGTGCTTGAACTGGTCCATAGTCACCTGGTGACATGGTGATGTAAAGCTGTGTGTCGTCTGCATAGTTATGGTAGCTGATGTTGTTGTTTTTTATTATCTGAGCAAGAGGGAGCATGTAGATATTGAAGAGGAGGGGACCCAGGATGGACCCTTGCGGAACCCCACATGTGATTTTTGTCATCTCTGATGTAAAGTTACCTACTGATACAAAAGATTCCCTGTCCTTTAAGTAGGATTTAAGCCAGTTGAGAGCTGTACTAGAGAGGCCGACCCAGTTTTCCAGGCGTTCTAAAAGAATGGAGTGATCGACAGTATCAAATGCTGCACTGAGGTCCAATAGTAGCAGCACGGTGGTTCTTCCACAATCTGTATTTATATGGATGTCATTAAACACTTTGATAAGGGCCGTCTCTGTACTGTGGTGAGCACGGAAGCCTGACTGGAAAACGTCAAATCGGCTGGTCGTTGTTAAGAAGGTGTTTAATTGTTGAAATACAGCTTTTTCAATAATCTTACTGATAAAGGGGAGGTTTGAGATGGGCCTGTAGTTCTGGAGTAGTAGTTTGTCTAAATTGTTCTTTTTTAGCAGTGGTTTGATAATTACTGTTTTTAGGGACTGGGGGAAAACACCTGACAGAAGGGACGTGTTTATTATCTGAGTCAACTCAGACGCTATGACAGGCAAAACCTTCTTAAAGAAAGCAGTGGGGAGAACATCAAGACAGCATGAAGAGGAACTTAGCTGCTGAATGATCTGCTCTAAGCTTTTGTGGTTTATTTGGCTGAATTGGGACATTTTGTCAGGATAAGTCCCAGCTGAATACGGCTTTGGTTCTAGAGTTGGTGTGGATGTACAAACTGATCCTCTAATTTTTAGGATTTTCTCAGTAAAGAAGTTAGCAAATTCATTGCAGGCCCTGGTGGAGTGGAGTTCGGAAGCCACTGACACAGGAGGATTTGTTAATCTGTCGACTGTGGCAAATAAGATACAAGCATTATTAATGTTTTTCTTGATGATCTCTGAGAAGAAAGATTCTCTTGCATTTTTCAGTTGTAAGTTATATCTGTAAAGTCTCTCTTTATAGATGTCATAGTGAACCTGGAGTCTATTCTTTCTCCACCTGCGTTCAGCTTTCCGGCACTCCCTTTTTTCACTTCTAACTGCTGGAGCATTTCTCCAAGGAGATTTTTTCTTCCCGGAAAAAACCTTCACTTTAACTGGAGCAATGCAGTCTATGATGTCTGAGACTTTAGACTGAAAGTTAGCTACTAGCTCATCTACTGAGTTGCAGCCCAAGGTTGAAGTAGCAGCGTAAGCTTGAATAAAATTTTCTGTGGCATTGTCCTTAAAGGTGCGTTTTCTTACGATGTCCCTTCGGCTAAATGTATCACTGGAAATTATACATTCAAAGGTAACGGAGAAGTGATCGGATAAGGCAACATCAGTTACATTGACTTGTGAAATGTTTAGACCTTTAGTGATGATCAAGTCTAAAATATGTCCCTGTTTGTGTGTTGGCTGTTTAACATGTTGAGTTAAACCAAAGTTTCTAAGTGTGTCACACAGTTCTTTTGCACTTCTGTCTTTAGGGTTGTCAACGTGAAAGTTGAAGTCTCCAACAATAATTAAAAAGCCATAATCAACACATATCACAGACAGCAGGTCACTAAAATCATTAAAAAAGTTTGATGTGGACTTAGGAGGCCTGTAAACATTCAGAAACATGGTTCGTATCGGGCCCTTTACCTGGAGAGCCAAATGTTCAAAAGAGTCAAATTTTCCCCAAAACACCTTTTTACACTTTAGTGAATCATTAAACAATGTTGCTACTCCTCCACCTTTCCTTTGCTGTCTGCTCTCACAAAGAAAATTGTAGTTTGGAGGTGTCGACTCCAGCAGAATGGCTGCTTCATTAAATTCATGTAACCATGTTTCTGTTAAAAACATAACATCAAGATTATTGTCAATAATGAAGTCATTAATTAAAAGGGATTTTCCTGACAGAGATCTAATATTTATTAAACCCAGTTTATATGATTTGGTGGTTGATGATGTCTCTGTGGCAGGTTGCATCTGACAGTTTATGACTTTTAAGTACGACTGATTATTCCTGTCTGTTTTCCTTTTGCTTTTCTTATTTCTGCCACGTATCATAACAGATATTCCATGTTCTCCGTCAGGAGGCCCAGGCTTATGCTGGAAGCGGTCTTGACTGATAAACGTACTGCCAGGGCCCGCTGAATATCACAAGGAAGTTATCCGAAGGTCTTCAGGACAGGCATGTTCTGTGATATGTAGAGGAGGAGGAGGATCTGGACCTCTGCGTCCTTTGGAAGATGCTGATTTAGTCACAGAACTGCGGTATTCAGAATTAATATGTGGAGAGGATGTCAACTGTAGACCAATCTTAAGGACTTTGTTCATGTTATGAGAAAAATCCAGAAAAGGAACCTCTGGGCTTTGTGGAGAGGAAGGCGAGGCGGGTGTAGTCTGGACCGGTGTTCGTGACGATGGCGGTTCTTGGTCCTCTCTTAGTCCTGCTGAGATCTGGGATGAATCCTTCTGTAGCTCTGACGACGCCTCTTTCTGTGTCATCTTTCTGGCCGTCTTTATCTTGGCTTGTTCGGGCTGCACTGGGCTTATCTTTTGTTTAGGCACTGGATGTACTTTGTTTTGGAACAAAGCTGATGGAGCATGGTTCACAGAATATAAGATGATTGAAATCAGTCGTTTTGCACCTGACCTATTTAGAGAGAAACCATCTCTGTTGAACAGATGTCTTCTCTCCCAAAAGATGTTAAAGTTGTCTATGAAGGTTACAGTTGTTTGTTTGCATGTTTTTTCCAGCCATTTGTTTAGCATCAGAACTCTGGAAAAAATCTCGTCTCCACAAGTAACGGGCGGAAGAGGGCCGCTGAGAAGCACCTTGACATTTTTGCCATGAACTAAGTTCAACAGACGAATGTAATCCTCTTTCAATACTTCTGATTTTCTTATCCGGGTGACGTTGCCCAGGGCTTCAGCTTGTATTATGAGTTTTTCCAAAGTCGGGCGTTCTTTCAAGATCCTTGGAAGGATGTCTAATAAATCAGACATCAGGCCATAGTTCGAGTCGTTATAAATTAACACCTCTGTGTTTTTCTTGTTACAGAAATGTTTAATCCCACATACAGACCCACTGCATAAAATCAGGGTCCTTGGCCCCATGGCATGTCTTTTCTCTGATGTATTAGAGCGAAAGTCGTTGACGTACCTCTGAGTGTTGTCATGATTCTCCTGGGTCACATTTTGGAGCAGAGCGAATCTGTTTCGTAAAGGAATTCCAGCATTTCCAGCAGGTTTACTCCTATCATTTGTTGTGGGAACAGCCCGCTGTTGTTTCACTTGTCCTGGGACAGTTCTCTGTAGTCTCGGCCAGTTTTCTTTGTCTAGGTGTGGGGTTCGTTGATCCTTTGGTCTTGCACCCAGAGTGGTCCAGGGATTCTCATTTTCCTCAGGGATCTGTTTGTTCAGAGAGTTGCTGGGCTGGTGGTCCCCGTTTGGAGTCGCAGGCAGGGTTGTTTCATTTCCATACGCGCCGTTTACATCAGAATTCAGTTCGAGTCGGCATATCTTCTGTTCTATAACAGCGATCAAAATCAAAAATAAATAAAAAGAAAAGAAATAAAAATAACTAAATCCAACTTTCCGTGGTTTTGGCAAAGAGATAAAAAGGAGATAAAAAGTAAAAGGCAGGAAAATGCAAGCAAGCAGGGAGCAGAGAAAAAAGCGTCCGAGCAGATTGCCAGTCAGCAGTGCTTGACCTTTAAATAAACAAATCCTTTAGCAACCTTACAAAGCCGAAGTAAACTGCCTATGTTTTGATATACGTGAAGCTAATGACGGGCATACACTGTACGATATTTTCAGTTGTGGTACTCATATACAGCTCAAACTGTACGACGAAACCGCAGGGTTTAAAAGTTCACCGCTCACGTTATATGTTCTTACACTGTGCGGCCCGACGCTCTGATGCGACCTGACTGCTCACACAGTGCGTTCAAAAGTATGGACTGGGTATGTCAGGTTTAGGGACTGTTGGGTTTTTTGGGGTGGTCCCCCCTCTCCCCGTCCTGATGATGGGGTTCACCTGCCAGGTCTGGAGGCTGGATACCCCTCTGGGGTGCCGTTACCTGGACCTGGGAGTATAGAATGTGTGTGGTGAGTGTGAGTATGTGTACAGCATCCCTTATTATTTTTTGTGTGTGTTTGTGTAGGTAAGAGTGTCTGCATGTGGGAGCATGACTCCATATCTGGTTTTCTGTTTGTCTTTTTGTCAGGTTGGGTTTTGGACTCCCCCTTCTCCTAGGGCATCTCAGGTCTCCACTAAGTGTGGAGCCCATCCCCCCTTCCTTTGGCTGGCGTCTTGGCGCACTGGTGGGTTGGTGGTCTTCGGTGTCCAGGGCGGGATGCTCGGGTGTGTGCTGACACACTCATGGTGGCTGCTTCACAGGATAATTTTATCCTGTGAAAGGTGCTATATAAATAAAGTTTACTTACTTACTTACCTAGTAGTGAGTAAGTCATTGCAAAACTAGTGTTTGCCTGTAGAGAGAAGGGCAAGCATAGTTAATGGGGTCTCTCTCTCTCTCTCTCTCTCTCTCTCTCTCTCTCTCTCTCTCTCTCTCTCTCTCTCTCTCTGTCTTAATACCAAAGAGACCCCAAAAACAAAAGAACCTGACAAAAAGACAAACAGAAACACAGTACACAGTGACATTCACGTTTCCCCACCCTAGTGCCCCCACATGCATACACTCTTACCCAGAGCCGGGAGTCGAACCCCATCATCAGGATTGGAACAATCCCCACAACCCGACCTATCCGGTCTATTCTCCAGCCCTAACACCCCACCCCAATCCCAGACCAGATGACCCATGGGCCCATCCACCTGGAGATGTGTTAAACATGAAGCGAATGGACAAGACAAGGTAAGTTTATTTATATAGCACTTTTTAGTAACAAGATGATTCAAAGTGCTGTACATGAACATAAAAACTTTACAGACACAGGAAGAGACAAACATTACATTAACAAAGAAATAAGCTAAGTAAATCCTTGAGTAGACTTCTTTCAAACATTAACAAACATACAGAAAGACTTAATTGTTTCTATTCATAATAAGAATTAAGTATATTCTTGGGGATTTTGGATCAAACCTAATTTTTTCCAACTTTTCTAAAGCTACAACTAGAATAACTTCTTTTGTTTGATTATTTCACTGGAATGAGCTTCATAACTAAAATTTCAAAGCTTAATTATTTCTATTCGTACATTACCCAAAGCTACAACATAAGGTCTCTGATCTGACCTTTCTAAACCACAGCTAAAATGGGATAATTGTTTCTATTCATAAAAAGCCAACCAGAGCCCACCCCACGAATCCTGAGACACTGCCTCCCCCACACCCTGCCCTCCATACTTAAGCCCCACATTCTGGGGAGGGGGATCTGGGGGAGAGCAGAAGCGCCAGCTCCAGCCAACACCCAGGACCCAGTGGCCATCCCCAGCCCAGACCCTGGTTAGGTGGCCCGCTCCTCCTCAAGGCCCCAAACTCCAGATGCCAATCGGAGAACAGGGGTGTGAGAAAGACCACGAGTCTGCCTCCGCCAGCTCAAGTGTCATGTTGCTCCTTGTTGTTATCAAGTGCACTTAAAACTGGGAGGGCCAAAAGGAAGGGGGGGCAAAAGGAAGGCAGCCAGTGCAACCCCCCATGCACTGGCTGTGTAACCCCCCATGCACCCCACCCAGAACCCTCAAGTCTAAGTACGGATGGGGTCAGAGGAAGCCACCAGGGGTGAGGCCTACACAATCAGCCCCCTCTCCCCAAGGTCCTGCATGTGTGGCAGGGTGATGGAGCAGGCAGAGGTAGGCGTCCGGGGATGGGAAGGAAAGTTCTGGCTAGCAACATGCCCTCCCAGGAAGCCAGTTGCCCCACTGGCACCCTTTCTCCAAAAACTACCCGGAGCGGGAGGCACTGAAAAAACAAACAATCACACAAACAAAAGATACTCTAGTCAGCAAGCCTGCCCGAACCATGCAGACCCCTGTTCCCTGGGCAGAACCAGCAAGGAGAGCTGCCATGAACCAGAACCACGACAAGGAGCCAGACACGGAGCCGTCCAAGCAACCCCCCCCCCCATGCAGAGGAAAGAAAATTGTACTAAACCCACCCCAACACCAAAATTCAAACAACTCCCACACCACATATGATGAAGACACCCAGGCTGGGTTCACACCACCCCCCTTGTAACCATCCCCCAACAGCGGAATGCACTCCCTGAAGGGGAGAACATCTGCCATGAGATGTTGATGTCCATAACCCCCTACAGCTTGACATGGCCCCGGGACCCGCCAGCGCACCAGAGGCCCCGGGTAGAGCCAGACACCGGGTAGGTCTTACAGAACAACAAACCCCCTACCTGACTTTTTTTGCCAATAAACTGTATACATTAATGTCTTTTAGTTCTGTTTACAAGACCAGGTCATAAATTGACAATTTCCTGCACATTTGTTGAAATATGCAGCAAATTGCTTTTGTGTCCAAAACTGCCACTGTGGGGTATAAACTCGGTCTCATAAATGCCCTAATAGCAAGATTTAGTTGCAATGGTGAGCTATGCAATCTTTAGCATTTATATAGCTTGTTCAATTTTGGTCAATTGTACCCTGGTCCGCTGGGCACCGCCTCCTTTAGGCAGATTTTTCAAATATTAAGATGTGGGCAGAGTAAGGCTCTGGTACGAGGGTTAAAAACACAAGAATAATAGGCCATAGGAGAACAAAAGTGAACAAACAGGGTTAAGTTCGAAAGCAATATCTCACTTTGAATTCACAGACCTTTTTTCAATCCATTATCTGAACTTAGAAAGAGCATGGCAAAGCTTTGAACTTACCTTGACATGGTCTTTCATGAAGGGAGACGCATTAATTAGAGGAACAGCCAAGAGACCATAGGAAACTGTGGAGGAGCTGCAGAGATCAACAGCTCATGAAGAGCACTACACAAGGCATGTAAGAGGTATGCAGGGGAATGTGATATTGCTGAGATGAGACCAAATTGAAAACCTTTGGACTCCATGCACTCCATTCACATACCTCTTACATGGCTTGTGTACTGCTCTTCATGAGCTATTTATCTCTGCAGCTGCTCCGCATTTGTAGCTACTTGTGGAGATATACCGAATGTCGCCTTGCACTCACCATCCCTATAGTGAAATACGATGGATGCTGTGGGGGTGCCTTTCTTTAGCATGATCAGGGAATATGTTTAGAGTTGTGTCATATTCTGGCCCATCTGACTGCTTGGCTTTCTCACATTCCTCCTGCGCCTTGCAATCAAGATAATCTGCGGCATGTGTGAACCTCCTCCCGCAGCAGTACAGTCAGCTCAACATCATTCACATGTTCACATTCCTTTATATGCTGAA
The DNA here is from genome assembly GCA_037039145.1 of Fundulus diaphanus. NCBI lineage: Eukaryota > Metazoa > Chordata > Actinopteri > Cyprinodontiformes > Fundulidae > Fundulus > Fundulus diaphanus. The sequence goes on along the minus strand of CM073132.1, from coordinate 890,374 downwards.
GCTCCGCAGTCTGTGCCAGATTATTTGAAAGCATCAGTAGATGTCCAGGGTTGTTTACCCCCCCCCCCCCCCCCCCCACCTCCGCCTTGTCTGACCCCGACCCAGCTCTTGTTTTTTCTGGATTCCCTTATCTTGCCTCGGCTCCTGTTTTCTGGACAACGACCTGGACTGCTTTCTTGTCCAAGAATCTCGCCAAGCCCTTCGGATCTGTCTGACCATCCATCCTCTCGTGTATGACCCCTGCCTACCTCACGGAATTGACTTCAGCCTCAGCCCTTCTACATGTCACCACCTGGTGTTAGCAGCCAGCTGTGAACGCTGTCAGGTCTCTGCTCACTCCTGCTGAGGGTTTTCCTGTCCACACTAGATTCTCTGCTTTCTTCTTATTTAAACCTTTTAAAGCATTACACCGTGAATGGTTGGAATATTAGGTTCTCTGTCTGTCTGGGCATTACAAGTTGATCATAGCATCTGTAACAAGATTTGAAATTGTATTTCACAAACACTCTCCATCCACTTGGACTGAACTTGAGCTTTTGGCAAAGGAGAATGGGCACATGTTCCTGTCTTTATACGCGCACAGGTAGCTCAAAAGATTTGCAACTGTATTTGGAGTGAACGGGTTTGGACACAAATGCACACCACATGTTTTAGATTTCAATTTAACAGAAATTCTGAAAAAAAAATTCTGTAAATACCTTCCATTTCAGTATTATTAAGCTATTTGTGTTGCCCTATCACTTAAAACCCCAAAGAAATACATTAACATTTATGTTTATATAGTGTGACCAAGTTGAAAGATTCAAGGGGTGTGAATATTTTTTAAAGTGCGGTAAATAATGAGAAGGTATAAATAAAAAGCTTTAACCGAAACACTATGATGAAAAAAGAAAAAGTTCCCTGTTATGTGCTTAGAGTAAAGACATATCTGAGACTGTTTATTGAGTTAGGAGACTTTCAGCTGACAGAAGGATGATCAGAGATCACTACAGCATTTCCTCTCTCAGCATGGTTCTGCTCTTGTTGTGTTCTCTTAAGGTGGTGATGCCTCAGGCTGTTTAACTTCCCACTAGCCTTCTAGAACATGCTGTAGCATCTTCAGCGCCAGCAGCAAAATTTGTCCCCCAGTGAATTGATTAAAATAAACGTATGTGCTTGTTTGGTATGCAAAAAAAAAGAAAAGAAAAGGAAAACTGACACGAGGGAGCTCATCACTGGAGAGGGAGCATAAAGCGTCTTAATTAACAGGGAGGAACTGGTCCACAGTGACAGCAACATAAATAGAAATAATGAAGTCACCATAGGATGAGGCTGTTTTGGTGGATAGGGACTGACCCTGCTCCTCTGGCCCTTTGGAACATCTATTGGACCCTCAGGCCCGTATCCACAGATCAGACTTCATCTCCCAATCGGAACACTTAGCATGCTTTGCTGCAACATTTTCCACACAAATATAAGAGTGGCCACTGAGCTGTTCCTGTGGTGGGATTTCTTTAGAATACAAATAACTCAAGATGACGTACATCTGAGTGTTGTTCTGTGAGTGAGTAGAGTGCAGAGTCAATTAGAGGGCATGTGGCTCAGATCCAGATATTATGAGCTTAATATTGATGATCCGATAACATACTTACCGGCCCATACTTGGGAGACTGAGGAGAGTTGCAAAACCTTTTTCTTTTCTCTCAGTTGGCCCTAGACCAACTGTTTATATTATATATTAAACTTACATCTGTCTGCTAATTGCCCATACCATTGCAAAAGGATTACATCGGACAGATTGTTCACAATATTAATTAAAAAAGTCAACTGTTGCAACTGACCCCATCGCTGGGACAGTTGCACCACCTCTTGGGGCAGTTGCAACATGTCATAAATCCAATTTCATAAATCAACTTTTGTTTTTTGTTTCAATCAACATATTATTCTGATAATTTGTATGGTTTATGAAACTCAATTGATAACTAAACTGCCACCTTGGGCTCTCTGAAAAGTGCACGTACACAGACATCCCAAAATGAAACAATGAAGTTTAGAAACCTTTTCAAATGCTACTTATATTAAACATCCCAAATTAACACAGCTAGCACAGCTTATTAAAGGTGAACTGAAATCAAATCTCAAAAAATTGACATTCCAGGTATGTTCTTTAGTCAAACACATCCACACAACATTGCAGTGACTAGTTTTCTGATCTAATACTTAAATAGTTTTTAGCGTTTTAGTCAATCATTTCTGAAGTGGGTGATTTGAGGGAGTTCATAACGTAATCTGTGCCACGCACTTCTCCTACATCAGTGCAGGAGAATGAAGAACATTGCTACTTTTCTGGCATTTAACTGTAGAAATGGAAGAAGAAGAATTTTCTGTTTATGAAGAGATGCCAGGAGGTTTCGTGAATCCAAAGGATGTACAGCCCTACCAATATGAACCTGAAACAACTGCTGGATGTCCGGAATTGAGTGAAAAGCCTTGGGATTCAGATTCAGACAACCAGGATTGTCAGGGTGGACAAAAGACGCGATAACTACCGAGTTGGGAACGTGGGATGGTAAGAATTGATTACCATTTGTAATGTACAATTTATGACATTCCTCCCTCAACAGTACAGGTCTGGGTGCTTAACATACCCTGATAATGATTAAGATAAGACACTGTAAGTCAATACACTGGCAGGAGAGCGCGGACATTGATAAGTCGAAGCTAACTCAATGCTAACTCATTAAAACCATGAGCTTGATGGTAACAACGTATTGTTTATGCACTCCTACACTAGAGTAGACAAATAAATTACCCTCGTCCTCGAAGTGGTCACTGCACAGACAGTCACCCGGGTTTGGAGAGTAATTTTCACGCCGTAGCTTAGATATCTAGATCTGACGAAGATTTTTGTCTTTTGGGAAGCTGAAAAATTAAACTCCTGTGGTGTTTTCTGGCCAATTTGAACAATTAATCGCAAGGCATGAACCATGTTGCATGCCTACTCATTGACTAGCGCTTTAACTGCTGAATGATGGCGGCACAGCCGACGTCATACTTCCAGGGTAGTCACGGAAAAAGCCAAAGGCACCCAAGTGGTATTCTTCAGTATTCAGAAGTACCAAAAAAATTATGTCTTTTTCATTTAAAACTTCTCTAAACAACATATTTTATGCCTATATTTTCACTGATGTTGACCTCAAAACAGGTTTCAGTTCACCTTTAAGATATTCATGACATCCCAAAAGCCAGTTTTGAAACGGGAAAACATTTTGTTTTTTAAACTTATTTTTTTATCCAAATGATAATAATCTAACAACCCTCCTCCGTGAGTCAGATTTACAGTTGTGGCATGTGTAAAAATCACCTCCAGCTGTGCAATCTTTATGTGCCAAGAACTTAAGCAACCAGCACTGCAGCCAGACTTCCTTGGATTTTGAGTAGCTTTGCAGGCAAACTATACAGTAATCTTCTTCAATGTCAGTTCATTGCTCTTTTTTGGGGTTGATTTTTCTTTGTTCTCTTTACTCTTTGTGGCTTTCTTTTCCCACATTTTTTTGCCTTCTGCTCCAGCTTTGTTTCCTTCAAAGATGTGTCAGTAATTGTCACGAATCAGGGACAGATGGACCCAGTATTCAGCCAAAAACAAGCGAGGTACGTGGATTAACCAGGTTTTAATAAACAGAACTGGTTAGTGCAGGAACAGACAGTCTTAATGGTCAAAACGGGAATCCAAAAACCGGTACACAGAGAGGAAGTCCAAAAACAGGCAGAAAAATTAGAAACAGGTACAGGCTTAGGTCGGTAAACAGTAGTGATGTTACGTGATGTGCCGAGGCTTCGAGGCGTGTGTCGAGTAATGGAGGGGGCATTTCCGTAAAGCGCGTATCGAAGCTTGCTTCATTTAGGGGAGGAGCCGAAAACGATGACGTCCGAAGCCTCGCTGCCCGGCTGTACCACGTGACTGCTTCGGGAAGTGGCTCAGATTTTGCCAGATGATCGGTTCATTCAAAACCAGTTATGGCTGCACACTGGATCATAAAACAGTTCTGCTAACCAGATGCAGTTTAAAACGCCACTTAGTCTGTTTATAAGTTTCGTTTTTATTAATTCTGCTTTTTTTAACTACATGCACCGTATTTCTGTGCCTCAGCGCTTGCTCCTCTCCCCCCCTCCTTTCCCTCGGACCAGGTGCTTTTATCACCATTCACCATTCAAAACGTGAATCACTACGTTTAATGTCCTCACATCGGTAGAACGTGTGCCAGTTAAAGTCAATAGGAGAGTTAGTAGCTGTGTTTCATGCTCTTTTGTTTTTAACAACATAGAATCAGTGACGCTTCGGTGGGCTGCTGCGTCGCGCTTTAATTCAGGTGCGCACTTTTAAGGGTAATTTTAAAGAACTTGTAACATCAGGGGCTTCATCTCAGATCTGTCAGTACTCCTGTTCCCTTTATAGAAGCCTTTTGCAGTATTTAGTTATGCATTTTCCCCACTGTTTATCCGCCTCAGCAGCGCACAAACGGGGGTAAAATCCGCCCACCGCACCGCCGCACTGACGAGAGCATTAGAAATTTGTCTGGTCAGCGCGGCGACTGACTGAGAAACCTGTCGCTGTGAAAGGTGATGAGAATGTTATAAACTGTAACAGTCTAGAAGTGCATTGAGCTGAAAAGAGGGAGACATCAGCAGCAGGATCGTACTTAAAGATGCAGCGTGAACCTCTGTGTGCTTCAGTGTTGCTGCTGAGGGGAAATTGTTGACCATAATCCCCCCCCTCTGGTGCCCTCAAAATTAGCATAATCTCACTCTTAACTTTTGATCAAAGTTGAGAGGTCTGATTATTACACACCATGCCATATCACATGACACTACTATTTTGGGAATAATTACACACAGAGAATACATTCAAACAATATTTTATTATACACATGTGTATACATAATTTATGTAGACAAACGACTTCGTCCTACACCTTTTGTGAAGTCATTCCCAAGAGCCATAATAGACAAAAAATCAATGCATCACACGTGTTAAGATACAGCTGGCTGTGATTATACACCTCGCCAGTAGGTGGTTTCGTGTGCACATGAAGCTCCAAGAAATGAACCCTTTCTCTAACCAGTTGGCTCAAGTGGTTCAATGCCTCATGAGGCTTCATCTCGCCATCACTAGTAAACAGGTAAGCTATCAGAACAGGGCAGGAAAATCAGGATCAGGACTCAGGCTGGCTCAGAAGTCAAAAAGGCAGCATTTGGGTAACGTCAACAGGATTTCAGACAAAGGAATGATGGACAAAACTCACCAAACAGCTCATTTAAGACAATGATCTGGCCCAGTACAGGAGACAGAGGCAGGTATAAGTAGAGGAGTGAGCAGGTGAACGGAGTGAAATTAATTACCAGAATGGGTGGAGCTGATCAGGGGGGAAAAAGTGGCTGGAAGAAAACTGAAGCTGATTGGATGGTGACTGGTAAAGGGGAGTGACAGGAAGACGAAAGAATGCTGGCAGGTGAACTGAATAAAGGCTGATGACAGAAGTGATCAGAGCAGGCCAGAAGAAACTGATAACATAAAACAAAGTACAAAATCAAACCACATTAAAACCCAAACTATTCCATTAACCAAAACTAATACAGAACCTAAACCTAAGACAGAATCGATTACATGAAGAGAATCACTATACCAAAACAGAACTTAAACTAATCCAGAACCAAAATCACCATAAAGACCAAACATAAGACTAAACAGAACATAAGCAAATAATAAAAACCAGAGCTAATACTAAGACAGGAGAGTGAACTAATTAAACAACAAACAAAACCCAAATCATGACAGTAACAATGGATGTACTGCTTTTTATAGATGTTATTCTGGCTTCTGCTTTGGGATGTGGTTGCAGAGCTTCTGGTGAGAAGTCTTCTGTACCCATTGCACTGGTTCATGGTCTTGATGGAGATACACAAAAGGCATGGGGGGCCTCTCTGAGGTGGAGGTACAGTAGGAGGTGACCCTGTTGGAAAAGGCACTGCAGAAGGTGGTGCTTTTGGAGGAGGCATGGTGGGAGATGATGTAGTGATAACCAGACAATACCTTGGCTGGGGCAGAAATGACTGCCAGGTGTGAAACATTGTTATGCTGGGCAATCAAGCCATGAGGAAAAATCAGATTGAGTTGTAAGCAAATAAATTTGAGACTTTTACAGGCACAGAGGAACTGCCCCAACCCCTTGCCGTTGCTATGAAGCCAAGCTACCCCAGGCTTATCTTCCTCTCTGCCTGTGGACCCTCGAGGAGAGCCGAGCCACTATCCTGCAGGAGTGCAGAGACCCCACGCTGCTGCTGTAGATTTCCAGACACCAGAGAGTGCCCGTTCCTTCCTCATACAGACATTAAGTAGGAACAATTGTGTACACCCATTCAAGGGCAAGCACAGTATGATATCAGTGTTCCTTTCATCACATTGGTGGAGGAGATCATGCTATAATGTAGATGTGTCAGAGCTGACACATCTTCCCCTAATCAGTCACCCTCTCCAATCTAAGTAAGTCAGGCACTGTCTCCAGTGTCTGTTGTTCATCAATAACAAACTTTATTTCCATTAATGTTTGTGTTGTCCATTCCACTCATTACGACCAAATTGAGCTTAAGGTCTTTTAAAATTAGTGACGAATGTCCACTAGCATACCGCTATTAGCTTCCCAGGTAACATTCGCGATACCACCAAGTAAACGCAACTACGATTCGCTAACACTTGTTTTCGTTTCACTCCGCCATCGTTCGATAGTGCTTTGAGCATTATTACCGCATTAATATGGAAGATTAATGTTGATTTAATGGTGTTTTGTATAACTTTAGGGTTAACCCATCAAGCGACTGATTGTTACAGTGCCCCCTAGCTTCCTGGAGGAATCATTGCATTAATAAAAATAAAAAGTTACAGATTTTACTAAGCAACTCATTGTTTATTCAAATGTTATTTTATCAATGTTTTGTTTAACTCATGATTTGCATTGTGAATGGGTTGAAACACATACCAAATGTTGTTCTAAATTAGTCAAGCTAATTTGATCTCATTCCATATTCTTTAAGATGAACTTTAGTTCTCTAACTTAGATCTGCAGTGAACCAGGATTCACTGAATCATTCTCATGATGGTTTTCAACTATTTTTATTTGTCCTTTTGTTTCTTTTGTGTGTACATAGTTCCTTAGCTTTGTTTTATCTTAATTCTGCTTAGTAGTTTAGTTAAGCGTCACTAGCCTAGTAGAAAGGGTTTGTCGATTGAAATATAGTGTTAATTCAGATAAACAGCATTCTATAGGGTTGTTCTCTGGATTCATTTTTATTTCTGTTAAAAAATTCTTGAAATTGAAGAGAAGTTGTCACTCATTTCTATATGTGTGCAGAGTTCGCTGTTAAAAGAATGCCAGTGCTCGAATCACCCCTTCAACTATTGTCCTAACATCAGCTGTGTGGGCTGATATTCACCAGAAAATACCTAACAGATGAGAGTTGTTTATTAAACATTAAATTAACATAGAACAGTTCATAATAATAACATAACAATCGTGAAGTATAAGAAGAACTTTGGAATTCAAGGAGCTTTTTGTATGACACTGGAAATGTTGCAGGAATACAAGAAAATCAGCTTCTTGCATCCACCCTGGAGGGTTTGCTGTACCAATGCAGCCCGGTGGAACAACCCGGATGAAATGGGATCTCTGCTGCTTATTGCGTTTGTGTGCGGCTGTGTATTAAAAGCAGTGCAGCCAACACTCTGCTTATAAGCATCTCTGGGCTCTCTGTTTTCTAAAGTCGGCAGTAGATTGTGTGAGTTGTGGGTTTTGGGCTCATTGTTTGTCTATTGCACTGTGCAACAAGAGCTAGACCTCGCGCTGTTGTTGCGTTTTACGAACAGCGAGAGCTGTCTGTCCCCATACGTAATATGTATCCCCCATGACAATTTTACAAACAGGAAAAGTCGCGGTGGGTAGAAATTCAACACTCAATGCATGCATTTATACTGTATAGAAACAGGCTCTGCATTACTGTGTGGCGGGTTGCTTAGTGGGCTTCTTTTCCGATAGGGTTTTGCTTGCCCGGGACCCAGGGTTTTCTAAACACTCCAATGCAGCCTCCATTCTTCACCAAACGCAAATAAAAAAGGGCCCAGGAAAAAAAAAATGCATATTCATGTATCAGATCCTGCCCATTTCTGTCCAAACCACAGAGATGCCTATTTTCATTGGATTAGTATTATCACAGGACCTGGAGTTCAGCAAAATATAATAGGCAATTTGCAGGGGAAATTTTCTTTACAAATTATTGTCAGGGCGCATTCGCATGGGATTAAAAACACAGACAATACTGAAACTTGAAATGGTTATTCATGCTTATATTTCCTCCTGTCTAAACTATTAGAATTCACTTTCACCTGTATCAACTAAAAAGTCTTTGATCGCCTTTTGCTGGACCAAAACTCTGTAACAGGTCTCATAACTAGAAGAACAACCTGTGTCCGGCAACTTTTAGATGTGTCTTTGTTTCAGCACAGCTGAATTAAATAATTTGTTTGCAGATCATTAGCAGGACTCTAAAGAACTCTGCTGCATACTGAGGAGGTAATTCAACCATTTGATCTAAAGGTTGCAGGACACTGGCCCTTAAAGAATTTTTTTCTTGACAACCCCCCTCTCCCCCTATGTTTAACTGCAGGACTTAGATCTGATAATATTGCAATGGAGAAGAAGGTAAATAACGAAACGTAGGGGTCCCAGGACAGAGCTGCATGAGATTAATCCACTGCAACAGCAGTTAAGTTTATTTTATGGATTTCTGCACAGCTTTACAGGGTTGTGTAAAAAGTGAAAGTTGATTGATTGATTGATTGATTGATTGATTGATTGATTTATATAGCGCTTAGCAACAACCACCTAAGGTGACCGAAGCACTTTACAGTAAATGTAACAGCACAAAAGAAATACACAAGAACAACAATAAAATAAGGAAAATACCATTCCACTACATGGTATTAAAAGCCTGTCTAAAAAGATAAGTCTTAAGCTTAAACTTAAAGGTTCTCTGGTCAGAAGTTAAATGAAGATCTAAAGGGAGGTTGTTTCAAAGTCGGGGTGCTGTCACTGAAAAGGCCTGGTCACCCCAGTGCTTTAACCTTGTTCTTGGGGCATATAATAAAAGGACAAGGTGCTGTATGTATATTTTATTAATTGCTGTAGCATTGTATTCGCAAAACTTTTACGTTTTCAATGGCTCTTTTTTGCTGCATGATGCATGCCTGTCCATGAAAATCAGACACAGTGATCAATGAAGTTGATTCACGCAAGGAAACAAAACTAGCAAGTACAAGGTGTTTTGCCTATAACTGCAATTTCCTCAATGTATATTTTAAAAGGAATATTGTGGAAATATTTTGTACGTTTAGTGTTGGATATGTTAATGATCCCAACTACCACTCAATGACTATCAAGCTAAAAATTGCATCCTTATTTTCAGGCATTTCCCCGTCTCATGAAACACACCTTGATGTTTATTATTGTTTTCAAGCGATTTTATTATGATTACTCTTCTTAGAAAGTGGAATATTACCCTTTACTTTGCTTACATTATGAGAAAAGTATCTTCGATAATGGAATCCTACACATTATTCTTCTTTATCTCCCTCTGAAGAGTACCTAATCTGTGTGATTTTAATGGCTGTAAATAAGACTGCCCTACTGTGAGGAAAGAGCTTCTGTGCAGATATACCTGATTCAGGATGGTGGAAATGAACACCTAATTTGTTCAGTAGAGGGGATGAACACTAGTTTAAAGTAAGTTTTAATGTCATATTTCATTTTCATAGATCTCTGTGTTTTATATATTGTAATTCGAAGATTAGTCAACTAAGACGCAATAGAGTTTGTTTGATCTGTATAGTATGTTGTCTGCAGCAGGTCTATGTGATCAAGCATGGTGTCTGTTCAGCTAAATGTTATGAAATGGATACATGAACATTATTATTTACGTATATGAAACTTTATAAATTCCTACAATTTATATTTATGTTTGCATTTAGTTGTCCAAAACTATTTAACAACACTGGGAGTCCTTATGCTGCAAGTGTTTAGAGAAAGAGACAGACTCATTGCCACAGATCCCACCCACCCAGGCAATGCCTCACTTCCACCAGGCAAATGATTCAGAAACATTAAATCAAAAACTTACAGATTTAAAAACAACTTTTTTCCCCAAAGCTGTACAGGCAACTATCCCATACTAAGAATCAAATAAACCACCAGCCCAGTTCATAGTCTGTTACAATGTTTACAAACAAGTTACTGGTTCCAAACATGCTACTGGTTCCACAGGTTCTTGATCCAATAAAGAATTATTACAATGGCTTTCACATGCTAATGTATAGCTGCAAATTTGTATGTTTGTTTTTCTTTATGGCAGAAGGGCAGGGATTGGTTAGAGTTTTGGTCCTGCTCTCACTCCCCTCTGTCCCTCAAGTTCCAAGGGTATCACCTTATCTATTGGTTGTCTCACATGTCAATCATTCTGACTGACTCACGTAATGCCAGTGTGTGTGCTCGTTCCTTGTTAGTTTCCACTTGCTGGCTGTGCAGTTTATGTATCCAGTTAGCTTAGCAGTAAGCTTAGCAGTTAGCTTTGTTGTTAGCCGTTCATTGTTGCTCCGCTGTTCACACCATATAGTGTGAACATGGCTGACATTTGCAAGAACCAAACTGCATACAAATTTATGAGAAGCATAGGAAGGCTTCAGTAGAAGCCAAGAAGATACGTTCTGAGCCACATTTGAAGTCTGCAGGATGAATTAGAGCACATGCAGTTAGTTGAAGTGAAAGTTTAGCCACTAGCAATGTTTAGAAGACAAAAGCGGTATAAACCCAAACCGAGGTCTAAGTGTATCATCTGTAGAAAGAGAACATGAAGTTGTTGGCAGCAGTACAGCCAATGCCCCCCTGCAGGATGGTGCCAGAGCTAAACAGAACCCCAGGTCAGATGTCGCTACTATGAAAAGAAACAGCAGGAAACAAAGTATTTGAAGAGAGAGATCTAATGTTCAATTAACCACATTTGCTTTATTTTTTTGTTCAGTTGAATTTGTATTCTTTTTTTCATGATTTGCACCTTTTTGTCATGGTTTTTAAGTGTTTGGCCCACATGCAGAACACAATTGGGAGGCAGAGAGTAGTTTTAAGATGTTTATTTAGGCACGAAGAAACGCAGAGAGATGCTCACAGAGTGAGCGGCTGACAGAAACGGGATTCCGGGACCGATAGCTCTGCAGAAAAAAGGAAACAGATTAGACTGGGCAGAGAAGGGCAACCAGCCGACAATGAGGTGCGCTTATCGCTGGGTTCAGGTAACCTAGCCGGGGGGGAGTGGAGCAACAGAACGGATTCAGAGGAGCTCTTCTCTTAGGTGGAACTACGTGACTGAGTGACAGGTGAGCGGGTTGATGGAACGGAGGCGGGGAGTCCGAGCAGCACCGCAGCTGGAAGCAGCGGGCAATGAGCAGCTGAAGGAACCAGGGAGAATCCAGAGGGGAACTCTTGCCCGGCTTGGTAACACCAAGGGGGCTCGAGAGGAGTGCCAGAGCAGAATTTGAGCGATGAGGATCCAGGGACTTGACTTGAGACTTCAGAATTCGGAAGAGCGTCTGGAGAGTGATCCAGAGCATAAGGCGATCTGTGAGAAACAGGAAACACGAGTTAGCGCTGGAAAAGGGTTAACTGTCGAGAGCCAGTGGCCACTGAAGCGTACCACAACGGTTTAACACTCTGGCGTCCTTCAGCTGCCTGCAACCTGCTTTTAAGCTCCAGCCCGGAGCTGCCGAACGAGCTTGACACTTTTAGATTATTTTTTTATGTATTTGATTTTGGCCATGGTTAAAACACTGTCTCATTGTGGTAATGGGTGGGTAACAGAACAGAAACTGCAGAGAGGTGTGTTAAACTGCATCAAATCCATACTAAAAGTGTACACATGCCAAGAAAAAGAAAATGGCATATACCAAAAGAAATTCAGATTTAAAAAGGCATGTGCACTCACACCAACACGCAATTTTCCTTTATAGATCACAGCTGTACCTGATCGTTTGCGTACCAGGTTCTGCCTCATGAAAAACTATAGAAGACACCTTCTGTCAAAAATTAATTGAGTTGATGGATTATTTATTCTGTGCTGTACCACCCTCATTCACCCGCATCCTCGCCAACCCCTGATTCGTCTTCTCCCCAAAGCGACAGCGAGAGTATCCTCACTGCGCTGCAGAGGCACACCGTCGACTGGTCCAGGCCCCCCGGAGGCATGAAAGGAGGCCCAGAGATCTTTGTTTTATGGGATAAGAATTCCAGGCTTCCTGCCATGCCGTCTCTGTCAGAGACCCAGGAAGAAGATTCACAGCTTCAGGATTTACAACTTCCCTCCGGCCAAGGAGATGCAGCCTCCCCGGGGGTATCCCAGGACTCACAACTTCCCTCCGGCCAAGGAGATCCAGACTCCCCGGACCCTTCTCAGCCTGAGGACTAGAAGTAGAGAAGAAAAAAAAAAAAAAAAAGAAAGAAGTAGAGAAGTAGAGGCTGACACCGGGGCGGATGAAAACGACGGGTGGATCTGCTTTGGCTTCATCGGAGCAGTGAAAACTGTGGTGTATCATCTTTTGAGCGCAGCGATCGAAAAGTACATGCATAAGTGCTACGGATGTAACAATGACCGTCCTAATTTGAGAGACCATGAATGTTTGGAGCAGCTTGATGGCGGGTTCTTTGAAAGCAATTACTATCGTGTAATGCGAGTACTTTATAATGCGCGTTTCATTAATGCCGTTCAACAGTTTCTAGCCGCTCGCAACATCTATCAAGACAGTAGCACAGTCAGCGCTGTCCCACAGGCGTATCTGTACGAATTGACGCTATCCAAGCAGTTACTTCATTCAATCGATGACGTGTATGATCAGCTGGTTCAAGAAAACCATGAAATAAAAGATCAACTTGAAGCCATCACGCAGTGCTGGCGGGGGTCTTGAAACCAATGCATGCATGTTTTCTCTTGTCTTTCTTTAATATATATTAAATTAGTGTTTTCTACAATTAGTTAGTGATATATTAAATTAGTTAGTGACATTGTATTAAAAGAATGTCTTTCTTCATATGAAATGAGTGTTTTTACAATTACTTGTGATATAGCAAAGTAGAATTTTCTGCAATTAGTTTGTGTCGTATTAAAAGAATGTCTTTCTCTAAATATTAAATGACTGTTTCTACAATTAGTTTGTGATATAATAAATGAATGTAATTTCTTTCTGATGTTAACAAAACAAATATATAAAACCCAACTGCATTCCTCCTGTCCTTCATTCAGCATCACTATGTGTGTGTGGCCTGACATGGTCATACTCAATTCTAGTCAGAATTTGAGTATGATACTGCTCCATAGAGCTGTGATTATGGGGCGTGTTTCGAACGAACCAGGAAAGAAAATTCCTCTGCACTCAATTGGATAGACCTACAACCAATAAGAGCAACGGAGCGTGTGACTTATGTTAAGCGACGCATAGTTGTTGTCAACAGAACTCAACTGTTAGCCTAGAATAAGAAGATGATTGTGAACGATTTTTGCCGGTGTTGCGGAAAAGAATGTAAGGATCCAAGGAGTCATTCTACACACCTCAACTCTCCAGCGGCAGCCATCGTTGTTGTAAACAAATTCAACCCAAGCGTGCTTTGGTGACGTGGTTGATTACAAAACTGTTGATCATCTGTCCATCATCGTATAAAGCCCGCCCTGACAATTTGATTGGCCCGCCAGATATTGGGCGAGCATACTCGCGCTAGTATTGAGCAATGCCAGATCGAACTTCCCGACCTAAAACGTTGTGGGTGGGACTAAGTTCGGAATGGCACCCAGGCTAGGGGTCAACCGCTAGTGGTGAACTCAACCTGGAAAAGTTGGATTTGCAACGCAAAGTCAGAAGGACTTATCTATTAAACTCACAGAGCGACTGTAAAGTTGCAAATATTAACAAACTTGAGGAGAGTTAAATGTCACGGTGTTAACACTCAGTACCCTGCTTGTAGAGCGTGTTTCCTGGACTAATTTTCTAATGTGCAACAGTGTAATAATATGGCCAATAACTTAAAACTACTTTATTATTTTATTTAGTATTATTTGAACAGTTGTGTTTTTATTCTATGTTAACCTACGAACTGAACAACTTGTTAACACTTCTCTTTCACTTTTTAACAAAAGTAAAACATGTCTACTTCCATGTCTGGTCGGATAAAAATGAGACGGAGCTGACTGGACCGGCTTTTCCTGGGTCCAGTTAGCTCTGCCTCCAGCTCTGCACCACCCCTGAAAATTAACATAACCTCACTCTCAACTTTTGATAAAAGTTGAGAGGTCTAAGAATGTGTTTAATGTTTGATGAATGTATTGGTTCTGATAGTAAACACTAATTAGTTTATGGATATTTTATTGCAAACGGAAAAATACTAATATGCTTATGATATTCAACTTTTTCTTTTACTAAACTGAGTTTTTGAACCATTGAGGTACATTATCTAAATTGTGACAGTAATGCATTTATGCACTCTTTTCTTAATTGAGTATAGATCTCTTGCTCGGTGCATTTTTCTTTAGTTTCAGCAATTTGAAATATAAAAGTTACTTTATTGTTCATGTGAAACAATTACTTAATGAATTAGTAAAAGGCAACATTGTACATTTTGTTTATTCAACTAAGATAGGCATGGTCTGTTTCCGTGTTTGTTACTTTTATTATTTATTTATTATTATTCCTTTTACTTTAACTGGCCTTTACTACAGTTAAAACAGGAACTTAACCGACCCTTCATGGACATTCAGGTTTAATGTATTGCCAGAAAACTGAAGACAACAAGAATGGGAGTGGGGCAGGAGCGGGAGTCATTCGGAATGGGAGCGGGATGGGAGTGGGAGTAATATTACCAGGAGCGGGACGGGACAGGACTTTTTTTCTACTCTGGCCCGGGATTGGGACACAAATTTTTTCTGTGGGAGTGGGATGGGACAGGAGTGAAAATCCACTCCCGTGTCACCCTCTACTTCGCACCCCAGTTCTTTTGGCAGGGTGAATAGATTACAGAGAGCTCTGGAAAGTGAAACGGGCAAGAAAGTACTGGTTGAAAAGGTTCAAAGCTTTTCCTAGGAAAAGCTTTGAACCTTTTCAAACAGTACTGGCAGAGTACTGTTTCGGCTGGCAGAGTACTGTTTCGGCTGCAAACTGTTGTAAATAAACCCACAGCTATAGCTGAAAGTCCCCCTAAGCAACAGTTAATCCTTGTAGTGTGTAAATGGAGAGTACAAAGGCAACGCAAACCTGTTTTCACCGTGTAAACAGAGCCAGAGACTGTTCTACATTGCTACAAGTGTTTCCAAAGCATAGTTGTTAAATATAAATAACTGCCGAATTGATAAAATTTCAAGTAGAGGACTTGCTGTATATGCATGACTTACCTTGTCACTCCTCAGTGCAGAAATACATTCCTCCGACAAATGACGACTTTTTAAAAAGAAATAAAAGGCGCCCCTCCGTCTCTCCTCTTCTCCGTGACACTCAAATATCCCGCGAGCTGATGCCAGGTTATGTTGCGTTGTTATGAGGAGACAATTATGTCGTTTTAGCAAGATAAGTCTCTCATTAAAACAAGAAACTTTTGCCGTTAAAGGGAGAAAGTTATATAGTTATAACAAGTTGCCTTGTCAGCCGTCTGGTAGGAAAACGCTTTGGTTCAATCCTTGAAAGTCACGTGACCTCCCACAGCCGGAAGAGGCAGCCTGTGTGCCTGTGAGCCTGCGCTCGGGGCAACATGTGAGCCTGCGAGTCTGCGCAAGGAGACACAAATCGAAAAAATACACATACAAATCCTTCTACGCATTTGTGCATCTCACCCGGCAGAAGGGTAGCAAAAATCACGTGTGTAAAGAGAACCAACCGAAAAACCGCTTGACTTGTACCAATGATTTGTCTGTATTTCTGGGTCTTGAAGCGAAAATACTTCAGATACAAGTGTTTCTGTGTGTGCTTACAGATTGATCTACACATTTGCAGATCTGAATACAGATTTGTGGATTTTTTACACATTTGCAAATCTCTGTACACATTTGCAGATCTGAATACAGATTTGTGGATTTTTTACACGTTTGCAAATCTCTGTACACATTTGCAGATCTGAATACAGATTTGTGGATTTTTTACACATTTGCAAAACGGATTACACACAAGTAGTTTTACACATTTGCAGATAGTTGTACAGACACACAAATCTCCTCACACACTTACAGATTTATTTACACATTTTCAAATCCCACTGCACACGCACAAATCGAGATACAGACACACAACTCTCCACACACATTTGCAAATGTTAAAGCTACTATTTTGGCCCCATAGAGCTTGTCCGAAGAAAACGACGGTTACAATTATTTATTAACCGTTATCGACGTATTTTCCAAAAGAGCCTATGTCAGGGTTTTAAAAAGGAAAACAGCCTCTGATGTCATAAAAGCTTTTGAATCCGTTTTAAAAGAGAGTCAGATTACAAAGAAGCTTCAAACTGACGACGGAAAAGAATTTTTCAACAAATCATTCAAAGCGCTGATGGATAAAAATGGTATTGAACATTTTATGCAGAGGAGCTTCAAATGGTGAAAATGTCAAAAAACAAAATGTATCAAGTGGGTGAGATATTAGACAAACGCACCGTGCGGGGGATCAAACAGGTCTTAGTACGTTGGAAAAATTGGCTGGAGAAATTCAACAACTAGGTGAGAGCCGACGACCTGCGTGATGTATAAAAGAAAGCGTTGCTCTCCGGCCTCTGACATTGCAACATGGATCGCATAACTGAGGAGCAGGGATTTTATCTCAGCTACCGTCCAACGCTAGCCTCAACGTTTTTAAGGATAATAACATATCAAGTTTCCGTGTGGATTTAGCCGAGTCGATTAATTTACAAGGTCAGTGGCAAGTGACTTTGACAGAGGTTTCTTATCCACACACATGGCATAACGTCCCCTCAGAAAAGGCTTATTTTGAATGGCGGAAAGCGGGCGAGGAAAAAGTCCAACGCATACGGATTGGAAACGGACACTACAGTAATTTGAAACAGTTTATCATAGAGATTGAAGCCCACCTGAGAAAGATAGATTCAGATATTTATTTCAAGGTTAACCGACTCGCAAACATACTAACCTACCAGGCCGGCGCTCAGTACCATCTACGTTTTCACGCTCCACTGGCCTACATGCTCGGCACGGAACCCGGAAAATGGATCGTATTCGACCACTGGCATGCCCCTGATCCTAGGGCCGGACGATATAGAAAAAAAGCTTATCGATAAAAAAAAAAATCCATATTGATCGATATCGATAATTATTGAAAATATTTAAAACCATATTTTATGTGCAGCTCTGCCTGGACATTTTATGATATCGCTAAATGATTTAATTTTAATAAAGAACAAAAACATAGAATTTCAATTAAATTTTTATTTAACCAACTTTTTTTAACCATAACAGAATTAAAAAAAATAACTTGAGACCTGAGTTATGTTATTAAATAATGAGAAAGAATAAACTATAGTAACCAGTAAAATGACCAAAATAAATATACCAAATAAATAAATAAAATAGCCTATTTAGGTGGGAATACTACACTAGTTACTTCTCAAGTTTCATAATTGAGAGGCTGACGCAGGGCTGAGGTCCGAGGTTGTGGCGTGGGAAGACACAGATTGCAGCTCATTCCCTGCACTCGTTGCACAATTTAGGGAGTGCTGTTAGAGAAAGTTGCGTCCTGGAACTTTATATCGTGAATCGAGAGTGGCGAGTAATTGTTTGAAGCCAGGTTTTTCAGCTGCAGACAACAGCAGCATATCCGCGGAGTCACGCGGGGCGGCACACATATATCGATCGATATATATTGTTATTGAATTATCGTCCAGCCCTACCTCATCCTATAGATTTTAAGGCCAGTTACTACCACCTCTATTCCTACAGCGACGTCGTTGCCCCACAGATGGTGGGGGACGCTCACGCCCCCCTCTTGCGAACGGTTCAGGTCCAGGGCGTGTTTGGAGATATTATCACGCAAACCTTTCATAACCCCTACTATATCCCGGTTGCCAAGAGACACATTGAAAATATACAAGTTGAAATTGAAACGGATCAGAACACCCCGGTGAAATTTACATACGGAAAGTGCATCATGAAACTGCATTTCAGACCCGCTGCTTCACACCGAGCGTTCAGGTGAAACAGATTGTGCTTATAAAAACACACGATTGCGGCCGGAATCATTCAACCAGTCGCACCCACAATGTTGCAGCGTTCTAAAACGTGAGGAAGAAAGAAAAAAAAGAAAAAGCGACGAGAATCAAGAAAACATGGTTCAGTTGAATCTGAGAGACGAACCACACCATTTCGTTTCCTATTACCAGGGTCAGGTGGGGGGCGCTTTACCCAGTTTCTATGGAGCCCCTGTTATGTACGGTCGGGGGATAGGATCCATATTTTCAAAATTATTTCGTTTCGTGTCACCCATAGTTAAATCAGGCTTCGCTATAGCAAAACCGCATCTGAAAAAGACAGCCACAAACATCGCCTCAGACGCCATAGGTAAAGCTATGACGAAAATAACCGGCTCGCACGAGGGTGTGAATAACCAGGAGGGGTGGGGGGTTATGGTTTTGTCAAGAAGAGCTAGAAAGAGACCTCTGGGGCAACGTGTTTGGCGTTCACAAATACTTGTGCCGCGTAAAAAGAAGAAATCAGTCGACAGGAGCAAAGCAAGAGGGAGGAATTCCGCTGCGAACAATCAAACATGGCTCTTTTACACCGGAAATAATCAGAATGTACGCTGGCGGAACTTGACTTATTTTCTGCCCCCATGACACAACTATCTATCAAAGATAAGGTCTACACCGAAATATTACCCATGTCAGCGATTACAGACACCGGGCCTATCGAGTTCTTTATTCCCGGAGATGGAGAAAAATACTTGGATTTGAACGATACTTTGCTGCACGTCCGTCTAAAGATCACCAACGCAGATGGAAGCAATCTGGCTAATGATGTGGCCGTCGGCCTGATAAATTACCCGTTGAATACAATGTTTAGTCAATGCGACGTTATTCTGGGGGACAGGTTAATTTCACAGAGTAGCGTGACTCACCCATACAGAGCAATGATTGAAACTTTGCTCAACTATTCAGAAGACACGTTAAAGAGCCAATTTAGCGCAGGCCTCTTTTACAAAGACACAGCGGGAGCTATTGACTCGATCGTTATGACAGATGGTCCAAATTCAGGGATGAACAAAAGAGCCGCTTTCACCGCTAATTCGAGAGAGTTACACCTGATGGGGCCGCTTCACGCAGATATTTTCTTCTGCGAAAGACTCCTTTTGAATTCTGTCGACATGAGGGTTAAACTAACCAGAGCCAGCGACGCGTTCTCTCTCATGGGACCTCGTGATTCAACCTTCCGACTGAAAATTCTGGGGGCTTCGCTTTTTGTGAAAAATGTTTCAGTCTTCCCGGCTATGCGACTCGGGCACGCCTCAGCATTAATGAGAGGAAATGCCCTCTATCCTCTTTCGCGCGTGAATGTGAAAACTTATTCTATCCCTGAAAATTCCAGGATATGTACACAGGAGAATCTCTTTTTGGGAACCATGCCGAAATATGTCGTTTTAGGTATGGTCAACCACGAGGCATTCACTGGAAGGAGAAGCATGTCGCCTTTCAACTTTAAGCATATGGATGTGGAATATATAGCTCTCTGCAAAGACGGCAGACAGGTCCCTGCCAAAGCGTTTCAACCTCAATTCAACGACTGTATTTCAGTCAGGGAATATTACAACATGTTCACCGCTACAGGTCGTCATTTAAAAGACCTTCCTTTAAGCATCACTCGTGAGGAATTTAACGACGGCTATTCCCTGTTTGTCTTTAATCTGAATCCAAGAGCAGACCACGAGCTGGAGAGTCTGATGCATCACCTGCTGGGGGACCTATTTTGCGGCATTTGGGCGTGTGATCAGCTCCTGCTACTCAAACGCACGTACAGAGGCCCCGCCTATTTTATCGTCAACACTCATCCTTCACACATGCCTGGAGAACACTGGCTAGCTCTGACTTTGGAGAGGAGAATGATCGAGCCACCTTTTTCAACTCTTACGGATTTCCTCCGGATTTCGAATTTTATCCCTCAAGCATAGTATCGTTTTTGAAAGACAGATCATCGAAAATATTGTACCATAATCGTCAACTTCAAGACACTCTATCCGTCGTGTGCGGTCATGATTGTGTTTATTATCTTTGTCATAAAGCCTGTGGGCTATCGATGCATGACATATTGGCTACCTACGACAACGATGTTTATAAAAATGATGTCATGGTATTTGATTTTGTGAAAAAATATCAGAAATGTATCAAAAAGCGGGCCTCGTGCTTGTTTAATCATGGAACATGTTCTTTTCAAATGTTTAAAGATTGTTACAAATTGTAACCGGTCTAGAAGAAAAAAAACACTGTACGCATGAATAATTTGAAACAATAAAAGTATCTTTATTACAAATTCTTTTTCTCGAGTTTTCATTTCACAGAATTTTAAGGTGAAAATGTCAACCATGTAGGGTTCATGACTCTTTTGCTCCTGACTCGTTCGTTGTCGGGGGTTGGATGCTCAAACTCTTTAGGGGAATTTAGGGGACAACGCGATCTTCCCTTTTCATTTCGTGAGAGGTTTATCTCCGTTCTTCTCCCCCTCCAATACACCCGTTTCCATCAAGCGTCTGTATTGCTCCCGGGCTTGCGGATTGCTGACTGACGACACAGGGATGTTTAGCTCCTTCAGGGCAGCCATGAAATAGTTCCAGCCTACAGGTTCCTGGGTCTGTGTTTTCCTCTTAAACGGCAGCAGAAGATTTTTCAGCAAATCGACCAAATGTGAGCCTCCCATCACAAGATCCCTATAAACAAATTCTCCTTTGGAGGTCCAACTGCCGCCACTTTCGGATAACTTTTTCAATATGTATTTTGCGTTTTTGCGATCTCTGTTAGGCAGGGCTTTTAGAACTTCGTTCGCGGTTTCGTCCAATTCAGCAGGAGAGGGTGTAGAACCGATAGAATCAGAGCCAGAGTCCGCCTCACCGTGATTATTTTCAGGAATCGGGTTACACTGCAAAGTTAAAGTCACTCGGGGTTCCTCCAGCTAACCTTGTTTCATTAGAGACAGATATCTCTGCAGCAGAGCGTTGTACCTTTTAATTTGTTCGTAAGAACTCAGTCCCGGTTTATTCAGTATCTCCCTCATTTTAGAATCCAAATCCTCTTCAGCCATCTGTCTGATAGAAGGCTCTGATGGAGTCAAATGTTTGAACTGATGCGGTGAAACGAGATACATCTTTTACGCCGTCCTAAGAGACATTTTCTCATCTCCTGATGAGACCCCCCACCACCTCTCCGATTAAAGGGGCCACAACGCTCAGCAAGGGGAGAATAAACCCACCGGTTTGATTTTTCAGAGCCGACTGCTTGCGTTTTAAACCCGTTCTTTTATCAGCCAGCAGTCTTTTTCTGCTTTTCCAGTTTTTTATGTTGAGAAGGAGATACTTTAACGTTACCTTTTAAGATATTCAGAGCTATCTCACACAAGGCTTTAAGAAAATCCGGCGAGCAGTGAGCGAGAATGTCTTTCCGTTTCTGCGGGGTAGCGTGATACAGAGCTCTGAATAAGGGTGCGTTCCTTTTTATGCACGCCGACATGATGAATTAATTTATCTTGTGTACATACACAGCGGGCCACTGACCAGGGAGCATTCCCGTTCTCAGTCTGAAACGATCTGGGCAAGTCGGAGTCAGATCGACGATTAAATAGCCGTGAGGTTCTCTGGTGGCGTCTTGAAAACTCTCCATAAAGAAAGTTTTCTCTGACAGGAACATCTGACGGGCTAATATATTCAGCTGCAGTTTATCTCTGGGGTTCTTAAACAGCACTATATAATTAGTGTTTAGGCTGATGGTGCGGCTGTACTTGCCTTGATGAAACACATTCTGGGTCAGCATCATCACCACTGTGATGTCTGTATTGCGTAAAAATCTTGACCACTTCTGGATGCTCCGAAGCCTGGAAAATTACATCGTCCAATATAACCAAATGATTCTGATCAGGAGGAAACAGATATTCATCATCAAAAGAATCAGGTAGTCCTTCGATGAATTTAGTCTTTTTATTCATTCTATGCAATTCAGCGTACATCGGCTGTAACGAGGTATAAATCCAGACAATATTTACAGGTACAGCATCCATAACATGGTTACAATTCTGCAAAACACTTTTAACAAAAAAAGATTTTCCACACCTGCTCTGACCCACTATCAGACATGAAAAAGGGGTTTTGAATCTAGGGTCAAATCCAATCTCCTGTGTTTCACCGGAGAGCGACATTTTTCTCGGTTAACCTTTTAGTAACCAAAAGGGAGAGTCGTTCCGTCAGGAAAAAGCCTTCTACTATCATACACCACGCGGAACGTTTTCTGAAATGTGGCATTTTGAAGCTGAAAGCGACTTTTATCTCTCCTAATGGTACGCTGCAGAACTTCTAAAACGTCTCCTGTAGACCCTTGCAGATACCCTTCTACCAGGTCTTTAACGCTGTCAAAATTCACCCTCTCACTGCATTCCTGAGTTTGAGTGATGCCTTTACACTGCATCACAACCTTTTTCTGGTTTCTGGTCTGATACACGTAGCTTTTGGGGCCTGTTGAAACAAATTCCTGAATGGTGTCACCCGCCAACTCATCCGTTAAATCACCCAGATAATTTGCCAGCTCGAGGTAGCTCTCTCCCAGCTTAACCACGTAGATCAGGCTGTCCGTGTCAATGTACGAAACGCACTCTTGAAGTTGTTCGAGACAGGTGAACAGTTTCAACCGCGCGTGCGCCGTGGTGAACGCTGCGATAAACACATTATTCACCTTGTTGGGCGGAGAGATGCATCGCTTGTTGTATTTCCACTGAATCATACCCATGTCATCGTTCAGAAAGTGAAAGTAGCTCACAGCGTATTTACCTGAAAACAGGAAGTTAAAAAACTCATCGGGCTCTCTCATAATGGTAGTTTGAGCCAGGTCATTTCTCTGTGCAAATTTCCCCCAAAAACTGTTCAAACACAGTTTAGCCACTTGCCTTTTAGCAGGATTCACTTCGATTTTCTCCACATCCAGCTGAATGCCATGGTTAAGTTTGTAGTCTTCCACATATTTTAACCTGCTCTCCTCATCCGTGGCTTCAACCGGGAAACCTGAAGCTTCCTGCTTACCCTTGAGAAAGGTGTGGATATATGGTTTAAAGATTGAAGTGCTTTGGTTCTCAAAATGCCAATCCTCTGTGATGTTTGCAACGCGGTAACCGTGTTCTAAAGCTTTGCAGAACTCGACGCTCACCCATACGCCCGTCAACACTCTCTCTTGATCAGAGTGGGTGCAGGGGCCTGCCTGGTAGTTAATTCCGGCACAAGTACGGCAGAGAGTAAACACCAGTTTACCGGCAGATGCCCTGGGAAAAAGAGAGCACGGGGAGGAAACACAGTCGCACTGATGAAGCCAAATAGTTACGGGGGTCATCAAAATCTTTGCAAATGATTTTGGGGTGTCCGAGAGGATAGGGGTAATTTGCGTTCACGTACGGGTACAATAAAGTAAAATCAACATAATGCAATGTTTCCTCCTCCCCAGCCGTGTACCTCAGCCTGAGAGCACACGTCCTGCCCCCGAACAGAGCTTCTCGCGGGGAGAGACGCTCTGGTGCATTGAAACGCTCAAGAAACCTTTTGATACCCGAGTGCGACGCTTTCATTAGGATCCATACGTGTTCCCACATAACCTCTAACTGCACGCCATAAACTGACCGCAATATCCCGGCTCTCTCCATGGTAGCAGAGTGGAACGCCTCAAAGCAAACGCCCCTGAGAGGACAGGTCTGTTTGGGTGGAAAGCAAGTGGGACACCCGTGAAAAAAACACCTGTTGAACTCAAACGCGATTTTCACCCCTTGAACCTCAGAGTACCCATCGACATAATAAGGTGCTGATTTTTTTCCCCTTTATTGAGCGCATGCTGGATGTAGATGTCTCGTTCCTGAGCTACCCATTCCATCCATTGAATGGACGCGTTCGAAAATGTCTTGCCGGAGGGGATCGCAAGAGTGTTGGGAGGTAGGGAATTGGATGTGAAAACCTTCATGCAGGCTGAGGCAATTGTGACGCATTTGAAAGGATCCACGTTTGTCTCTTTAAAGAACTCTTCTCTGAATTTCACACAACCCTTGAAAAGAATCTCCACATCATTTTGACAATAATAAAGAGCTTCTTTCTGAAAGTCAAAGGGGTGCTTACAAGCCTCGTTGTACCAGATGAAAAACCGTTCCTGCTTGGCTGGTTCACGATCGGTCAGGGTAGGTTGAATGTAACACCGATGCTCGTTTAACGTTACATCAGCACCGTGAGGCACTTTCTCACGACAGACCGTGCATTTTATCGAACAGTTGTGGGGCCTGCTCTCTCTGCCTGCTGCTAGATAATATAGTTTTTTACACACGGGAAAGAATTTTGTTGTTTCGCAGTTACTCACAAGCTTCCCAAGTTTAGGCCTCATTGTGGGGTCTTTGTGTTTATCAAAGCAGAATGAATTACGACAGATCCGGTTACAATCTGTGCAATGTACGACACTATACTGCTGGAGAGTACAGCTCAGATCGTGGCATACGGAACAACGACCCTTACAGTTATGATTGGCGATGGTATCGACCCCGTTAAAACAGTAACTGCAGATGTGCTTAGCGCCTGTAAAACCTGCAAGGTTTGTTATTCTGTAATAATAGTTTTTGAAAAGAAGCAGAAAAAGAGGATGTGAGTGATCGGAAAAGTCGGTCTCAAATTTACGAAGCAATGCATCACCGTCAGTTTTATAGAAGACAACAATTTTCCTGTTGACAATCTTTTCAAATTTTTGCACATCGCTGAAAGTCACAGGGGTTTGATCACTGAGGCCTGCTGTGCATTGCCAAAGTACGGCTTGCTGCACGACTTGGGCGTCTGTAAAAGCAGGGTTAAAGAGATGTGCTAGACTGATTGAAAAACAAAGCTGATTAGAACGATTGGCAACGATATACAAATGTCGACTTTTTTATGAATCAGTTCACAGTCCAATGTTTTAACGGCTTTACGTTTGACACCCCCACGTGGGTTTCTTACAACCTGAAGGATCAGGTTGTATGGATCTGGAAGTTCGGCGTTAGACTGTGTTAACTCGTCTAAAAATTCCAGAAATGCAGGCAGAATTGAATCACGTTCATCATTTACTTGAACGATCGCATGACGAGAAAATCCTTCCCTGCTCAATTCTAACTGTATGACATCGTTACGAGAGGCTAAGCATGTAGCTGACTCCGCGAGCTCGATGAGAATATGATACACCTTTGTGTAAAATTCGGCGGGGTTAGTTAGGAGTGTCGCCGGCTCGCGACGCAGTCACGTTGAAAGGACGTCTTATTTCTCTAACATTGAAACGTTCACGCTGAATGCAGGGTGTAAGAGTATGTTCAGAGCTCTCTACAGCTGGCTGTCCGTGACTGGTGCAGGGTTGATTCGCTCGGTCGAGTGTGGGGAGGTCGGGTGCAATGAGGCCTGGCTGTTGAGGCTGGTTGGATGTGGGATTTTGCAAAGCAGTATTCGAAGAACCTGAGGGATTATGTTCACTGCTTTCTACAAGACTCTGATTTATACGCCCACCATGTTGTTGAAACTGAGCGCTTGTAGGATTAGGGCTAAATGTTTGAGAGACAGAAACGTTTAATTGAACAGGGAGATTTTGAAGGTCATTAACCATGTTCAAACTGTAACGAATCATTTTCAGGCGAGAGTGGTTGAGAGAAAGAATCGTTTAATTGTTCGATGGCTCGTTCTACAGATTCAAGATCCCAATCCGGACCCGTCTGAGTTCTGATGGGGGAATTTGGGGTTAGATTGAGAAATTCGGTTACAGGCTGCACAGGGAGATTACGGAGTTGATTCACAGCTTCAAGAATTTAATTCAAAGCATCTCTCATTTGCTGACTATCCATTTTTTATAGAGGTCACAATTTAAAAGGTTAACTCTACTGTAGCGTCGAGGCCTTGAAGAGTTCATCCAGGAGAAACTTGCAGGATCTCAGAAGCTCATCAGATTTCCAGCGGTAGAACGTTGCACTGCGACCGGAGAGTGGAATTTGTTGAATAATCAATGCAGTTTCTATAATAGAAGAGAACAATTATAATCAGGGTAGAATAAAACATTCATTTATTATATTACAAGCTAATTGTAAAAAAAGGGTAGTTTCATATATAAGAAGATGTGAAAATACAATGATTTATTATATCATAAACTAATTGTAAATACAGACATTTAATAAAGTATGAACAGGATTTTATTATACGGCAACCTAATTGTAGGAAAAAAAGTCATTTCATATATGGAAATAGGTGAAAATACATTGATTCATTATGATATAATAAAGAAAAGAAGGACACTGGGATTTATTAATTTTATTATACGGCAAACCTAATTGAAGAAAAAGGTCATTTCATATGTGGAAAGAGGTGAAAATACAATGATTCATTATGATATAACAAACTACTTGTAAATACAGACATTTAATAAAGAAGGACACAGGGATTTATTCATTTTATTATTTATTGTACGGCAAAGAAATTCTTGGAAAGCTTTGAAATTAAGATTTACCCTTGATAAGCCTTCGTAGCGTAACCACTTTCGTGACGATCGTTGGAATTACTTGTTGGAATCTCTCGAGGGTAGAACGTAGTATAATGAGACTGGGTCTTTTCCTGTTTCTTCTTAAGGACCGTCTTCTCCGGATCGTATCGGGGGCTGCAAAAAAAAATAAAAAAAAAATAAATGAAGATAAATAAATAAATAAATGAATAAAAAACTGGGTTAATGAAGGTATATATATATATATATATATATATATATATATATATATATATATATATATATATAGAGAGAGAGAGAGAGAGAGAGAGAGAGAGAGAGAGAGAGATGAAAAGTGGAGAGAGAGGCCAAGGTCTGATTCGGACACAGGCACACACACACACACACACACACACACACGCGCATAGAGAGGGATGGAGGGAGAGGTTGAACCGTGTAGAAAACTACTTTAAAATTTTTAATTTAAGATTATAACAGAATAAAAAAAACTGTATAACTCACCGCGTGAAGACGGTTGTGAGTCGTCTTCTTCTTCTTCTTCTGGTTCTGCTGCGACGGGTGTTTATATGTCAGTCCCGTTTCCCCTTGCAGACAGGAGTGCTGCTGCTGTTAAGCGGAGAGACAGACGGAGCTTTTAAACGGGGCTAATTCAACGGCATATAATGATTGTATAATTTAAGATTGCAACAGAAATGAATACAAAAAATACAAAAAAGAAAACACCGCTCCGGGCCGGAGTTGAACCCACACGGCCCCGTGCCAAAAGTTTTAACGTGCTGTGCCACATGAACATCCCTTGATAACTCACTGTCTGATGAAGGCTGATGATCCTGTACCGTTTGGGCTGGGGTTTCAATGCTCGGTGTCACTGTAGATTAAAACCGCGCACAATGAGAAATTGAAACGGAACTAATTCTGAAAAATAAAATCGGTATATAGTTTCAGAGTTTAAAATGTTGTGTAGGCTCAGATTTAAGATTTAAGTTGGCTCATGGGACTTTTTTTTAATTTATTTCAAAGATCCTTCTGTATAGTTATGTCACCAATGCAAGCATGAATAAAACTGCAGTTTTGAATGCTTATGATGAAGACAATCTATGATTAAAGTCTGATATGGAGTGAAACTGAACATCTGAGAGGAATCGCGATGCAGTCTAGCTGCATTTCACCACTTTACCATCTGCGCCGGCAAGTTCCCCAAAACTAGCGTATGCCTGGGTCAGAGTTGCTGTGAGGACTGCACATTTTCCGTCAAGTCTTTTTTAAATAGATCTCATCTTTTATATAGAGAGTGATGAACGCAAATTTCAGGTCCCAGTTTTGTGCGTACACAAGCTTTATAAATGAGACCCCAGGAGAGTTTGCGGGTCTTGCAGACAAGAGGGATGTCTGGGTTTCCCTACTACACCCATTGCCCACATGATCAAATCTTGGAGGATGGACGGATTTATGTACATAATATGTGTGTGTTCTTGTACTTGCAGCAGAGAGAAAACACTTTTTGTTAATTTTACTTGTAAAGTAAGGACTTTGATGTAAAGTGAGGACCTTTTGTTGGTCCTCACTTTTACTCTGAGCTTAAGGGTTATGTTTAGCACTATGGTGTCAATTAGGTTTAGGTTAGGGCTAGGGTCAGGGTTAGGCCATAGAAAGGGTTGAAGATGACTGAAAGTCTATGGAAGACAAGGCATGGTCCTCACTATGTGCTTTAAACAAGGATGTATGTGTGTGTAGGTGTGTGTGGGTGGATGGATGGACTATATAAATCATGTGCATTCCTAACGTTGTACAGCTGTTTTCTGAACTGTTTCAGTTCAGAATTAGTTGAGCCTGACAATCATTCAGTACAACAATGTAGACTGCCTCTCAAGCAGGGGACAGTGCAACTGATTGTACACGATTAAAAGCTTTTTAATTTTTTAGGTTTCTTTGCCTTACAGGACAGCTTAGGGATATGTAAGGGAAGCACAGTAATGGTGTACATCAAAATCCTCTGGAGGAAATTTTCTGGTCCTCCCTTTGTTTACCACGGTGGTGTAGAAAGTAAGTCTTAAAAAGCCTCTCAGGAAGGTCCCCCACCTTTTTTATTGAAAAATAACTGGAACAATGTACAAAACAAGTCAAGGAAGTAAATTTGCTAAAATTAGTTCTCACATCAGAGAGCGTATAGACAGCGATTGTTGTACATAAAGAGATTAAAAAAACTGCAAAAGCAAAAACACTCTCACCTTCCTGATTGACTGGTTCATTTGCAGGCCCTTTTCATAGACATTATATAGGTAGACGCTCCATGGACTGGCGCTGCCTATTGGAGCTTACGGTTCAGCTCGGCCGTCATTTTGGATAGGTCTCTCATGTGCCCCCAGTGCATTTATTTGTACTTAGGAATCTGTTTGTCCAACTAAAATTGTTAAGAATAGAACTGGAGAACCAGATACAGAGTTTAGTTCTAAAATATTTATTGCAATAATGGATAGTGGATGAAGAGGCAGGCAGACTGTAATGGGCAGGAGACCAGAGGATGCAGGTGGAGTGACTTGAACAGGTGTAGCAGGCAGTGACAGACTTGAACCAGAGGTGAAGTCAGGAGCTGACCAGAACAGGTGATGCAGACTGAAGAACCACCAAAACGGACAGAGCAAGTGGCTGGAACTCACGGGGAGACAGGGCAGACACTGGCAGCATTCAACAGTAAGGGCTAAACACAAATAAAGCAGAAGAGTCCAGCTAGCTGGGTACACAGAAACTGGTGGAGAAACAGCGGCAGAGCACATGAAGCAAGATGAGATGTTCTGGCAGTGAGTGGAGGAAAGAGGTAGGTATATATAGGCAGGTGAGCAGAGTTGACTGTAATTAGTGGCAGCAGTTGGAGCTGATCAAGAGCAGATTGGTGGCTGGAAGGAGACTGAGCTGATCGGATGATAACTGGTGGCTGAGGAGTGGACAGAGCTGATAGGATGGTGGCTGAGAGGTGATAGGGCTGATACTAGAAAAAGTCCATAGAAGTACAAAACAAAAAGAAAAACCTAAATCATGACAAAAATAAATCATAACTCCCTGAATCTTTACCCAATTTTCACATGGTTTGGTTTGTTACAAACAGCAGAGTTGTGGTTACGATACAGGACGCTGTCACATGAAAAAACATAATGCTGAAGTACATTGTTCACGCAACATATTTCATAAATATATGGTATTTAACAGACAGACATATGGCATATATTGAATGAGAATATTTTATTTGACCATGTGTTATCGCGGCAAAATTTCTGTTTGGCTACTTTGGTTCACATTACAGTTCCCATTACACATAATGAAGGCAAAAAACTGACAAACAAACATGCAAGGAACAAGGGTTAAATTTTTTTTAGACTTTAGGAAAGTCACAGATAAAGACAGTGAGGTAGTACAGTGCTTATTGAACAATGATAATTGAGGCTTCGTTTACAGAAATGTGCATTTAGATATTCAGAGATGATAGTGTGCAGTAGGCAGTAACATTAAGGTGCTTGTAACGTATGACAGGCTAGTAACAGTGGGGGTCATTTAAAAGCGTTGGACTGCAGTCTCCGATCAGGGGCAATTGCCCTCACAGCTCTTGGGAAGAAGCTGTTTCTAAGTTTATTTGTTTTGGCTTTGAGGCTTCTGAAGCATTTAACTGATGGGAGAGGGGCAAACAGTGCATTGCCTGGGTGGGTGGGATCCGTGGAGATGCATTTGGCCCTTCTTTGAACTCATTATGCATAAATTGAGTCTAAATCGTGTCTATTATTATCTCCTTGGTCTTATTGGTGTTCAGGATCAGGGCGTTCCTGGAGCACCACTGTGTGAGATTGCTGACCTCATCCCTGTAGTGGGACTCATCATTGTTGGAGATGAGAGCCACTACAGTGGTTTCATCCACAAACTTCTCCACTATATTTGTGGGGTGGACAGCAGAACAGTCCTGAGTAAAAAGGGTGAAGAGGGCTGGGCTAAGGACACAGCCCTGCGGCATTCCTGTGTTGAGGATCAGTGGAGCAAATGTGTGTTTCCCTAGCCTCACGACCTGGGGTCTGTTGGTGAGGAAGTCACTGATCTAGGAGCAGAGAGATGTCAATAGTCCCATGTTGTTGAGCTACAGAGCCAGCATGTCTGGTTAGCACGGTGTTGAATGCTGAGCTGAAGTCCATGAAGAGCATACTTACATAGGTGTTGGGCTGCTGCATATAGGCCCGTTTACACTACACCTAAAAACCGAGCCATGCCGAGACCGGTCCGAGCTTGGTCCAGTTAACTGAGATAAATGCAGCCGTTTACACACACAGGAGTTATCTCGGTTATGGTTCCTTGGTTGCTCCTCGCCTCCTAGTGGCGATCTGCGGTACTACCGCTCTCTGGGATTGAAGGCGGGACCGAGCAAATCAAAATGGCGGCACCCGTCACATTCAGGATGTTATTGTTAGACAGATTCGGCTTTTGGGACGTGGATAAGACAAATGAACGTGAAATAAGGATTTACAGACGCGGGAAACAACAACAGACGCTGAGGTTCATAAGCAGAGTCATCACTGGAAACCGTGTGGCACGGTAAGGAAGCTAGTATTATTATCCATCCATCCATTTTCCAAACCGCTTTATCCCTCATGGGGTCACGGGGGTTGCTGGTGCCTATCTCCAGCTGTCAATGGGCGAGAGGCGGGGTAAACCCTGGACAGGTCGCCAGTCTGAAATCTGTCTGAATGGAGTGTGAATCGGGACGTGCAGCCAGACACGCCGGAAAACCCGCTGACAGTCAGCTGACTGTAAGGGCATGACGCGGTCTGCTCATGCGCTCTTCGTTATCAGGGAACCGGGATAAAAAAAACCAGTCCGAGACCTGCTGATGAACTGGTCTGCAGTTAGCGCGGTCCGGTTATCGTTAGCGCGGTCTGGTTCAGTCTGCTGACCGTTTACACACAAGAGTTATCTCGGTTACCGAGCTCGGACTGGTCTCGGCTCGGTTAAAAAAGTGTAGTGTAAACGGGCCTTATGAGTCAAAGCTTGATGCAGTGCTAACGAGACAGCGTCCTCTGTGGAGCAGTTCTCCCTGTAGGCAAACTGCAGGCTGTCCAGGCCAGCAGGGATGGCGTACTTGATGTTCTTTAGGAGGATCCTCTCGAAGCACTTCATGATGGCGGGGGTCAGAGCGATGGGACGATAGTCATTGAGGCAGGTGATGATTGGTTTCTTGGGGACAGGCACGATAACAGAGGATTTCAAACAGGCTGGAACTGTGGAGAGCTACAGGGAGAGGTTGAAGATGTCTAGAAAGACCCCTGCTAGCTGCTCCGTACACGATCTAAGCATCCGGGCTGACACCATGTCTGGACCTGCGGCCTTGTTGGTGTTTATCTTTTTCAGGGAAGAGGTCACTTGGTGGAGCTGCAAGACAATAGGCTGATGGTGCCCCTCTGGCTGGGGAAGATGTTTAGGCTCCCTGCAGCTTGGAGAGTCGAAGCATGTGAAGAAGCTGTTTAAGCTGCATCCCGGGCCTTGAGCCAGGACCCCACTGAGCTGTCCACCCATGGTTTCTGGTTAGAAAATACTCTGATTGTCTTTGTGGGTAGGACAGCATCAGTGCAGAAGTGGATATAGGAAAGAACAGATGATGTGTAGCTTTCTAAGTCAGCACCCTCTTTAAATACATCCCAGTCATTGTTTCCTGTAGAGCTGAGCAGGCCTCTTCTGTCCAAACCTAAATGTTTTTTATCACCGGTCTGGTTCTGCAGATCAATGACTTGTAGGCAGGAATCAGGTCCACAGAGATGTGATCTGATGAACCAAAGTGTGGGGCTGCGACAGCTTTGTATGCTTCTGGGATGTTATAGTAAACTTGATCTAATGTATTATTGTCTCTGGTCAGGAACTTATTAAATGTATGGAACTTGGGGAGCACAAACTTTAAAATTAACATGGTTAACGTCCCCCGCAATGATCATAGCCACTTCTGGATTACTGTTCATTTGGCCAGTAACAGAGCAGTAGAGTTCCTCAAGAGCTAGCTTAGCGTTAGCTCTCTACTGTACGTACTTCTCTATGATTATCACGTCTCCTTCTTTGCTTACCCTGTTTCCGGGGCAGATACAGTGGAGTTGTTCGTTGCAGGTCAGGGTGAAGAAAGTCTGGTACGGTTTGTGAACTCCCGGGTTGGGTCGCAGTTCCAACAGCTCCTCTCTCCTATATGGTATTAGAGCTTGGAGTGGTGAAAACATGAGTAAAGAATCAAAAACAAACAAAATTAACTGGAGCGCCGTAGCTGCAGCAGTGACCTGCGCCACCATCTTGCTAATGTATAAATACGTGATTTCATACTGAAATACTTTGTTTTCTAACATCAAACAAAGAGACACATGGCATTACATATTAATAAATGTATAAATTAATATACGTTGTATTTTAATAAAGAAAAAAGTTGGATTATTCATTTACATTTATTTTACTCTCTCACATGTACTGTACAATCCTGAGCCTTTTCTACACACTAACAATAATTTATTCATATTCTTGTGTGGTGTGCATGCACGCATGCATACACACAGTTTTTAAAGGCCTGGAAAAGTGTTTTTTAACTTTCCAGGTAATTTCAGTGTCTTACACTACCTTGCGTGGAACTAGGGCTGGAGCTTAAGACCCTTGAAAAACAACTGTTTTGCACAGCTTCTTGAATGTGATGGTACTCTGTAAGTCCAGGTTACTTAATTTGGCAACATGATTCAGCCTTAATTTGTGAAATACAGCAATAGCAAATTAATAAACATACAATTATGGTCCATCTGTTGGGTTTCTGCATTGTTCTCATCAAGTAAAAACATATCTTCAGAATCAGTCTCAGCCCAAAATGGTGATCGGCACCGTGTGATCTACTTTCAGTAGTTATCAGCGGTTATTGCAACCGTAAGTTGCAGAAAATACAGGTGAAGTTGCTCCCTCTGCGTTTACTCCCATTAGCTCCTATGCAGTGTTCCCTCTAAAGCTGCGCGAGTGCACAATCGCAAATCTATGCTGCGCAGTAAATAAAATCCAAGCTGAACTGTAAACAAAATAATAATAAACCAAGTTATTTTGTACCATTTTGCAACTCTGGTGAGATAGTGTTCCACAGTCCCACTCTGTCAGTGCCAGGTGCACACCAATGATTGATGGGTGGGGCAGACGTCTTTATAGTTGGGCAGGTTGCGGTGTGTGTCTTTGTTCTGGGCCTCCTTTCAGAAACAATGGTCGATCTACCCTGAGTAGAAAGCTGCTGCTCTTAGTAGTTCTACCTCGCTCTGTCATACATAGCGTCTCCGGTTTCAGCACATGTGATATCAGTCAGCTGATATCACCTGAGGGGGGGGGGGGGGGGGGGGGGCATTGATTACAAAAAGCATTGAAAGGACATGGCAGGAAATAATGAGGAAGTATGAAATACAGTTTAATCAGGTAAGGTTAGGTTTTTCTTATGTTTAACGGCACTCAACTAAAGCGTTAATTGGCTATATTCAACACATGAAATTAATGATGGGCTGGTGTGAGTTACTGAAAGAACTGATATGTGTCATGAATTGGAGGCAAGGGACCCAGAATTCAGCCAGGCCAGCAGAGGTTCGGTAAAATAATATTTATTAACAAAATCCAAAAACCAAAAAGGGCAGAGAAACAAACAGTCCAGTTGGGCAGGAACAGACAGAAATAGGGTGGCTCAGATCTCTGGGGAACAAGTGGTCAAAAATCCAAAAGCAAACCAATAAACAAACTTGCAGAGGAGACTCACCTATACTCAAACAGACGACCTGGCACTGATGTCTGGTCTCAACAGTTTATATGGAGGTGGAAGCAGGTGAAACCGGTGAGAAGTGATTGCAGCAGGGGTGGAGTTAGGCAGGTGTGCAGAATAAGTAATTAGACCAGACATCAGTGCTGAGGCTCAAAACAAGAACAGATCAGACAAATATAAATAGCTGACAAGACAAGTGGACAGAAACAAACTACACACACACACGATCTAATAAAGAACAAAACAACCCTGAAGTACAAACCTAAAACAGAAAATAAAGCTAAGACTAAAACTGATGACAAAACAGGATAAACTAACAGTAAACAAGAACCTAGACAAGACAAAACTCAAAGCAACCAGAGAACCTAAGGAAGGAGGGCAAAATACCTTAAACATAAACCAGAACGTGACAGATATGTTCATCTTTTTGCCAGCATTGTTCACCCATCCTTCTAAAAAATTAGTTGACACTGATTGTCTTGTAGGTTTAATTTGTGCCAACCTCACTTTATATTAATCATATAGGCTATATGTATATTTTCATCTGAAGTAAAGTTGCCGTTATTTAAGTGAAGAAATCTGCCGTAGCCCCAACGTTTTTTGGGAAGAAATATATATGAATGGAAGCAAAAATATATGAATGGAAAATTAGAGCTGCAAGTGCCAAAATTTGATACAGAATAAATTATTTATTTCATTCTGTGTCCATCCATCCATCCATCCATCCATCCATCCATCCATCCATCCATCCATCATCTTCCGCTTATCCGGGGTCGGGTCGCGGGGGTAGCAGCTTCAGTAGGGAGGCCCAGATGTCCCTCTCCCCACCTGGGCCAACTCCTCCGGGGGAATCCCAAGGCGTTCTGTGTAGTTCTTTTATTAATATTGTGGGTCTCTGACTATGGAATAGTGCAACAGTAGCATTCCTGACAGCGCGACATACAGCTGACTCTGAAAGATTTTCTGCGTCTCCTACGTTATTAAAAAGCAGCCGTTGGCATAAAAACGAAGAGCAGCACAAAGAAATTGTTCAGAACTGAGAGCGTTCCTCATTGTATTAGAAATGTGATGTGTGAGAATATTAAAATGAATCATCTTGCTACTTGTCCCTTACATTTTTTAAATCCCTTAATTCTCATATTTCTCGTTTTATTTGGAACAATAAGCATCAACGAATTAGGTTTTCCACTCTTACTAAACCCAAGCGGTTAGGAGGTTTATCTTTACCCAACTTACAGTTTTACTACTGGTCTGCCCAGCTTAAAATTATGTCAGACTGGTTTTCTAGTAGAGACACCTGCTTATGGCGGAGCCTTGAATCTCTATCATGCTGTCCTAGAAAGTTAAGTTCTCTCCCTTTTATCAATAACTTAGATCAATTGGACTCATTGAAGGAAAACATGATAGTTCATAGTACTTTGTTAGCTTGGCGAGACATAAGGAAATACTTGAATATTCCCCCCTTTATCTCAGTTAGATCTCCCCTGACTTTAAACCCGGACCTACCAATTTCTATTAGAAGTATTGGCCTGCTGAACTGGTCCTGTTCTGGTCTGAATGATTTCTCTGATCTGTTGACTTCCGGTGCTATCAAATCATTTAACCAAATCAGGAACAAGAACAACATTCCTCAGAAAGATTTTTACAAATATCTCCAGATTCGGCATTTTATGGATTCATTATTTCAGTCCAATGCATTTCGTAGGGAACTGACAGACTTAGAAAATGTTCTGGTTTCAACCAATTCTCCCAAAGGTCTGATTTCCAAATTCTATGCATTGTTACTTAGCTCTGTACCATCAAGCTTTGACTCTATGAGGCGGTTGTGGGAGCGTGATCTGGAGTTGAAGTTCAGTCCTTTAGATTGGCTTAAGATTTGCAATGGAACCTTTCCTCAATGCACTTCTATTTGTATACAAGAACAGAATTTCAAACTTTTCTATAGATCTTACTATACCCCTGTTCGTCTTCAGAGAATGTTCCCTGACCGCTCCAATCTATGCTGCAAATGTTTGAGGCATAGAGGTACTTTTCTCCATCTATTCTGGTCATGTGATTTATTAAGGACCTTTTGGAGGGACGTACATTTGGTGACTGAAAAGGTTTTGGGTGTTCGCTTTTCTTTGTCTCCTTTGTTTTATCTTCTAAATGTTCCCCCCAATCATTTGGATCCACATTCTAAATCCCTGTTTACAATTCTTCGATTTCTTGCCAAGAAATGTATTCTGTTACAATGGATTTCTCCTTCTGCCCCCACAGTAAATATGTGGCTCACACAGATATCTGTTATCCTTCCTTTGGAAAAGCTGACCTATGATCTTAATCACAAATCAGACACATTTTTGACACTTTGGGGTCCCCTTGAGTCTTTTCTGCTTGGTCCCTAGGATTTCAGTTTTTTGTAGCTCTATGTATTCTTGCCTGCTTTTGTTTTTCCTCTCTTGATGGCTAAGAGGTGATGTGGACTGGAGATGAAGATTGACACCTTGTTTCTTGTTCATGTGGAGTATTTTATTGTGTGTTTTTTGTGCTTTTTTTTTTTTTTTTTTTTTTTTTTTTTTTTTATGTGGCGGCACAGTTTTCTTCTTTGTTCTTTGTATCATATTGAATCAAAAACTAATAAAAATAATAAAGAAAAAAAAAAAAAAATGAATCATCTGACGACCCCAAAGCGCTTTACACTGGTCAGTCATTCACCCATTCATGCACACATTCACACCCTGATGGTGGTGAGCTACATTGTAGTCACAGCTGCCCTGGGCAGACTGACAGAAGCGAGGCTGCAAAGTACCACATGCTGGTGCTAAATCTCACTGCAGAAAATGTAAATAATTTAACCGCAATAAAATTGGAACTTTGAAAGATGTGCATATCTCTCAGTTGTTCCTTAGCAGGACCCCTACTCTGAAATAAAAATATGCTATACAGCTCTTAATCCTTAATCCTCAAAATATCCTCGTCTTTTGTCTTTATCATGTAATCAGTTTTATCTAAACTAAGTAATCTAAAATAAATGATTGCTGTAACTTGATTATTTTAGTAAGCCATGTAGCTTGTTATAATTTTTTTTTTTGGTTTTGGACAGGCATAATGTAGCCTTAGTGTGCACGTGTGATGTTGCTCACAGAGGTCAAGTGAACGCTCAGTAAGTTTGTGTGTATGCTTAGACACATGAAAAATTAGGGGGAACATTGCTCCTATGCCAGCGCTGATTAGGAGAGACCCATCCAAAATGATGGCGCTGCAGGATGCGCTCCAGAACATAATGAGGTGTCTACGTATATAATGTCTATGGCCCTATTCACCTTATTCAGCCCCACCAACAACGGCACTTCTGTTCTAAGTTAATCAGAAAAAGTTTCTTTTGTTTTATTTTACAGGCATCCTGGCATGCAGCTGGTCATGAGTTAGCTGTTGCATACTGTGGTTCGTAGCGAAGGTTAGGGCACTTAGAAGCCCAAGTTTTTCAGCACACTACTGTGAAAATGGTCGTGTTATGCCTCGTTCTAACCCTACAAAATCTAGGGGCTTAATTTATTTTAAAAGTTGACATTTTACTTGACCGCAAGAGAGAGATGCAACCAAAGCTAGAACTATTAACAAAACAGCAAAGCAGCTAAGACTATAGACCAGTTCACGCGTGACGTCACGTGTCAGCGCTACATCCGAGTTACGCTGGTAGGCAAAAACAGTACTGTTCTCGCCAAACACTGTGACAAAACGGGTGAATTAGAGCGTGCTTTTAGTTAGTTTATTTTCGAAATATAAACAATGCCTACGACTTGTTGTGCTCCAGGTTGCACACAGAGGCATTCCAAATTGTCGGATGTACGTTTCTTTCGTTTATCGAAGGACGAAGAAAGACGAAAGAAATGGATAATTTCAATGAAAAGGACGCAGGCAGACAACCCCAATCGACTGTGGGAGCCATCATACCACGACAGAATTTGCAGTCTACACTTCATCTCCGGTAAATACAACTTAATTTTTCACTGGTCGTTGTTCTACTTAAATAATTCTATAAATAAAAAAATTAGGATATATACTTAAGTCAAGATGTAAACGTTCGTTTCGTAATAATATACGTACATGTACAATGTATGCAAACCCTCTGGCATGAGTCTGTGAAAAGGATTAATAAGACAAAAACACCAAAATAATCCTTAGTGAACAATGTTTTTTTTAACCTACCGGTGGCGGGTCTTCCTCTCTGCTGAGGCGCTGTCTGTGTGTGACTCCGCTTTCATATGTTACACAAACATGTCTGAACATCCATCCATCCATTTTCTGACCCGCTTAATCCGTCATGGGGTCGCGGGGGTTGCTGGTGCCTATGTCCCGATATAAAATAATTGTAGCTGTCCAGTGGTTTCATGGCTTTCATGCTCTCTCGTCTGTACTGACCTGGCGTGTTGATAAGGTAGCTGTATATGTTCCCGTACGGAACACTTGGCCAGCATTTGCTCCGTCCCTTCAGGCTTTTGCTGTGTGGATCTGGCAATCTGATACCATCAACCATCAACTTAGTCTTAAAACGATCTTGTGATACGTTATCTAAAGAACAAAAATACGTCGAGAACTCGTCGTTTCCTTTGTTTGCGTCCGCCATTGTGTTTGCCTTTTGCCTACCAGTCCGCCGCGTATGCGCGAAAAACCCGGATCAAAACAATAACAATGAACTGGTCTATATGGCACCGCCCAACCAGATGTCAGACTTCATGAATAAGGTCAATAGAGCTAGGTGAAATGCTGAGTAGGTAACACAGCCATTTGAATCTGCTGTGATGGAGCCTTACACTGTATTTCCTGTATCCTCAGTGCTGTAGAGCCATAGCAAACCCAGTGGTCCAGAAGTGTCAAACTCCAATACTCGAGGGCCAGAGTCCTGCAACTTTTACACGTGCCTGTGCTTCAACACAACAGAATCAAAAAAATTAGGTCATTAGCAGGACTGTGTAGAATTTGACTGCATGCTGAGGAGGCATTCCAGCTATTTGATACAAAAGTGTTGGACCTGCAGTTGGTCCTCACAGAGAGAATCAGCCTCATCCTCATCCTGCTGCACAATTCTTCACTCATAAATTATTGCTAAGATTGACTCTTTTCCTACAATTTCCCGTTTTCCTTATCCTTGCGGATGAATATTTGATCTGAAAATACTTAGGTACTTAAAAGCTTGCATTACAGCACAGAAAGTGAGAATGCAAATTCTAACAGCAGTTAAATTAAATTAATGTTAGAGCCCCAGCTCAGTGTAGCATCCAGTGCAGCCTGTTTTCATCAAAACATGTGGAATTCCAATTGTTTCCATCCTTCATACTGTACATCTTTATGACATGCTCTTCAGCCTGGTTAATTTCCTTCAGAAGCATTCCACAGCAGAGCTGAAGGAATGCACACACATTAACCACATAAGTAAAGCCCAGTGCCATCAGTTAATCCCTCCTGTGCTGATGTGAATTATAGCGCATGTTGTAATAAGCCCAGCTCTTCCTGTTTTAAGACTCTGCCACCAGGCTCCACTCAGGCCATGACTCAAAATGGCGAAAGCAGCAGCATAAATCAGCTACAGCACTCTGCTGTAGCTGATTTAAATGCGCCAGATTCCAGCTAGAAGCTGGATTCTGGTGCATTTAATGATGCCTCTGTTCTGCAACGCTCCACAAGCATCCGATGGCCATTCCATGCCCCTTCCCGTTGTGTTCTCTTGTTGCTGAATGATTTTTCCTGTCTGACTGTGTTGAACTATTCTTCAAAGCCTGGAGCTTCCCTGTCAAAGATCTATCATTTGGTTCTTTCTCGTACTTATTGATTGGATATGTCACCAGCCCAAAAATCGGTTATGCTCGAGCTAGTAATCAATCATTTTGGAGGAGAAGTTGTTTGTCTCTGTTTTAGACTCCATCTTTCACTCGGTTTCAGTGTTTATGTCCTCTGGCGTTATCTGGTGCAGACTGGAAGTCAGCGAGGGATGGAAAAAAGCAGAAGAATGACATCTCATAGTTGTACTCGGAGGTCTTTGCTTTTAGCTCTGCAGGGAGAAAAACACAATATGAGAGCCCTTATTTTGCCTCAGGCTGCCTCAGTGGTCATTTCTCCTCCTCCTCTCATGGTGCTGTTAAAAGGGATAGTCTCACATTCCTCCAACACACCATCATTCTTATCACTTTACATCAAATAGTTTATTCAAGAAGCAGAGGCAGACTTTGGCCTTGCCTTGGCCCTGTCTGTGATATATATATATATATATATATATATATATATATATATATATATATATATATATATATATATAGATAGATAGATAGATAGATAGATAGATAGATAGATAGATAGATAGATAGATAGATAGATAGATAGATAGATAGATATACATTGTTGGTACCTGACAGATTTAGATTTCTATGCAGTTTCTGTTCAAGGAGCTCAGGAGATATCCATTTTTCCACGCTGCAGAGACTTTTACTGCCCTCACCGGATGTAAGTACACGATTTGTGGTTTGTTCTGTGTAAAGTCTTCTATGTCCTATCTCTTCCTGCAGAGGTTTGACGGGAATGCGAATTCAGAGACTGTCGTCCAGAACAAGTTGTCCCACCCATTAAAGACACGTTTCCTGCGCTTCGTCCCTCTTGACTGGAACCCCAGTGGGTGGATGGGCCTGAGAGTGGAGGTGTTCGGATGTTCGTACAGTGAGTAACCAACACCCTGTGGTTCTTTCCACACATTAAAGCACTTAGGACTGTGTAGCTTTACCCCTTAGATTTGTACAGTTATTAATCTGTATATGGATAGTAATGAAGGACATTTTCTCTTCACTTGTTTTATTTAACATTTAGCTATTCCATTTAGTATACACTTACAGTCCAGGTTACAAGTTTACATACAATGGCAATGTCCATGAATATCAAGAGATTTGGGTCTTAATTTAGGCATTTGAGTTCCTTGGATGGAATGTTGGTGCAACAAACAGTTTTCAAAAACAAGACGTCAAATTCATTAATGATTTTCTCAGGTTCACCCAAGGTCTATTGAACTACATAAAGTTCAACTATACATATGCGTCCTACAAATGTCCCACAGCAGAAAAAAAATATTTTTCTGATACTATTATCAAGGCTCTTGTATAAAGTGGATATTAGACCCCACTTCTTGACAGTAAAAATGTGTTAATTTGGTTGTTTTACTGACTCAGACCCCACTTTTGAGTAGAGTGATTGAGACCATTCCAGAAAGTTAATGTTCCTTTATTTTTCCCTTTCCAACACTAGTTTTGACATGCTTGTGTTGTGCCATTACGCATGTTTTAAGTTATTTAATGTCTAATAAATAACTCTCGGGCTGTTAGGTATTGTCCAGTGAATATCAGCCCAAACAGCTGATATTAGGACAATAGTTGAAAGTGATTTGAGCACTGGCATTCTTTTAACAGCAAACTCTGCACACATAAGGAATAAATTATTTAGAACAACATTTGATATGTGTGCAACCCATTCACAATGCAACTCCAGGTTAGATAAAACATTATTTGAAGAAATAACATTTTAAAGAGTGATTTGCTGAGTAAAAATCAATAACTTCCAGGGCACTTGATTTTATTATTGTAAGTATTTCTCCTGGAAATAATTCAGACTCAAATTGATAACTTAGGAAGCTAGAGTAGCGGGCGATCAACCGGAAATGACGTGTGTCGGAGTGCATCCTGTGGCCATTGTTTACAGTAGCTTGATGAGTTAACCTTAAGTTTCACTAAACACCATTAAACCGGCATTACTGTTCCCTATTAATGCTGCACTAATGCTGGTAGCCCTATCGAACGATAGCAGAGCAAGACGAAGACCAGCATTAGGTTTAAACGCCATAGTTATGTTTACTAGGGCAGTAGCAGTAAGTTATCTGGGAAGCTAGTAGCAACTGATGCTATATGGCTTAAAAAGACTGTTAAGCCATATTTTATTGTAATGAGCAAACCGGAAAACACAAACAAGCTCTGGGTTTGTTTACCTCGGTCAAACCAAAAAAACAACAACAAAAAAACAGTAAAACATATTCAAAGTAAACCGTTTGACTTGCCCCGCTAATTTCTTTGCTAAACCTCTGCCTCTGTGACCATTCGATCGACTTTGGGGCTTCAGGTTGCAGTGAATTATTCCTGGGTGAAGCTGGTTTGGTCCTTGGGGGTGAGCAAGCGGCTAGCTCAGGCGGGGGCTGTGTGGAAGCGGCTCCCACTCCTTTATGAGGGCCTCTGGCTGTAGGAAGCTCAGCGCTGCGGAGGCCGCAGCATGTGGATATCTGTGCGGCAGAGGTATGGCTCGGTCCCGGTTTCAGCTTTTCTCCTGCACAGCTCAGAAAGATCACCACTGCTTTGATTTTGATGTTGATTTCACAGAAAACAGATTTTTGTCAGCTTGGTCGACCCTGTAGATGTTTGTGAGTCTCTGAACCCCATGGGGGCCCATGGTGACTTGTCTTCATAGTGTAGACACCTTCCCGGTCCACAAAAAAAGAGAGAGATAAGCCCGGGGAAGCTTGGTTTCATAGCAGTGGCATCCTGCTGTGGGGGCAGTCCCCTGATGCCTGAAAAACTCTCACATTTCATGTAGTTTCCAACTTACAGTCTGATGTTATATTCTCTCTTGCTGAAAGAACAACACTTGGGTTCATAGTCCTGTTGGAACACCCAAAAATGAAGTTTCAATCAGCTTGCTGTTGATTTATGGTCAAGTTAAAACATTTGGAAATTGTAATCCAGCTAGGCGATACGGGAATCCGGGATTCAGGTGAGAGAATCGGTAACAGGAGGCACACGCACCGTGCAGAGGTATCCAGGCGTGGCAAAGACAGGAGACAGGTCTGAGGTCCAGGCTTGGGTCAGACACATCAGAGAGGAGAATCCAGAAAGGGGCAAAGACAGACAGGGTTGGTTGATAGGCAAGGTAGGAGGTCAGTGTCCAGAGATCAAAAGCTAACAGGAGTATCCGACGGGGGCAAGGCAGGCAGTAGCGAAACAGGTCAGAAATAGGAGATCAATACAAGAAACGCTAAATGGTCTACTCTCTCAATGGCTTTCAAGAATCTGGCAGTTACACACTGGGAGAGCCAGAAAT
The DNA here is from genome assembly GCA_037039145.1 of Fundulus diaphanus. Lineage (NCBI taxonomy): Eukaryota > Metazoa > Chordata > Actinopteri > Cyprinodontiformes > Fundulidae > Fundulus > Fundulus diaphanus. Next base: position 846,671 of record CM073132.1, on the reverse strand, counting down.
ATGTAGTGCTTCTCCCAGATGCAACAGCTCAGTAATTAAAGCTACCACATGTGTAATCACTCAGCTCTGATTGCCAGTGAAGCACAGGGAGCAGGGGATGATGTCATTGGACTGCACACAGCAGCTTCTTAGGCAGGAACAGACAGGAATCATTACAGAAGTTGTCCTTGTTTTTCATTATTCCACCCACCTTGCGCAATGAACCAGCACTAATGGGAGGGAAACAGACCTACAGCATAATGCTACCAGTGGTGTGCACAGCTGACCAAAAAAGTTAGCTTGAAAAACTTATATTCTATATAACATACTTTGCTCAAAAAATAAAGGGAACTGACAATAAAATCACACAAATTATAAATGGAAATGAAATTTAAGTCTGTGGTGTAACGTGGATCACGTTACACCACAGACTGGATCACGTCTCTGCTATTCGCTGATGACGTGGTTCTATTGGCTTCATCAGGGCGTGAGCTACAGCTCTCACTGGAGCAGTTTGCAGCCGAATGTGAAGCGGCCGGGATGAGGATCAGTGCCTCCAAATCCAAGACCATGGTCTTGAGCCGGAAAACGGTAGAGTTCCTTCTCCGGGTTGGGGAGGATGTGCTGCCCCTAGCGGAGAAGTTAAAGTATCTTGGGGTCTTGTTCACAAATGAGGGAAGATGGAGCGGGAGATCGAAAGGCGGATTGGTGCTGCGTCTGCTGTTAAGCGGGCGCTGTACCGATCCGTTGTGGTGAAGAGAGAGCTGAGCCAAAAGGCAAAGCTCTCGATTTACCGGTCGATCTACGTTCCTACCCTTATGCATGAGCTTTGGGTCATGACCGAAAGAACGAGATCCCGGATACAAGCGACCGAAATGAGTTTTCTCCGTAGTGTCTCTGGGCTTTCCGTTAGAGATAGGGCGAGGAGCTCAGTCATCCGGGGAGGACTCAGAGTAGAGCTGCTGCTCCTCCACGTCAAGAGGAGCCAGTTGAAGTGGCTCAGGCATCTGGTTAGGATGCCTCCTGGACGCCTCCCTGGTGAGGTGTTTCGGGTACGTCCCACCGGGAGGAGACTCAGAGGAAGATCCAGGACACGCTGGAGGGACTATGTTGCGTGGGAACGCCTTGGGATTCCCCTGGAGGAGCTGGCCCAAGTGGCTGGGGAGAGGGACGTCTGGGCCTCCCTACTGAAGCTGCTACCACCGCAACCCGACCCCGGATAAGTGGAAGAGGATGGATGGATGGATGGATAAAAAATGTAAGGGGTGTTTCATAATTTTCAGCCTTTTCAGCCCCATTCAGAGAGCAGCCTCATCTCTGTGTTCTGTGGAGCTGCTCAGGCCTGTTTTTACAGTTGCGGTTCCTGACACAGCTCAAGCCAAAAGGCCCTCCCCCGCCACTTCCTGCATGTTGAAACAGGTCCCAAATAAAACCAATACATGCTGTATTCAAAACCAGTTCAAAAGGATTGACGCTACCGAGTTCTGACTCAGCTCTGGGTTTTTCGAGAAGAGTTCTACTGTATCCTAGAAATAGCAGATGTACAAATTACTGAGAGGCTTATACAACCTGCCAGTCAACCATTAAAAGAACTGGAAAACTTCCCGCTGACCAGTGTTCCCTCTAAGCTGCGCGCGTGCGCAATCGTGCACAGCATCTGGCTTCAGTGCGCACAGCAAATTTATGCTGCGCAGAAAATAAAATCCAAGCTAAACTGTATAAAAATAAATAATAATAAACCAAGTTATTTTGTACAATTTTGCAACTCTGGTGAGACGGTTTTCCACGGTCTCGCTCTGTGAGCGGCAGGTGCTGATCTGAGCGCACCACTGATTGGTGGGTGGCGCAGACGTCTTTATTAGTTGGGCAGGTTGCAGTGTGCGTCTTTGTTCTGGACTCTGTTAAAGAAAAAATGGCCGGTCCACCCCAAGTAGAAAGCTGCTGCTCTTAGTAGTTCTACCTCACTCTGTCATACTCAGCGTTTCCAGTTTTAGAACAGCCGATATCAGTCAGGTGACTAAACACAGCGTCCGATCAACCATGAGTTGAACGCGAGCAAGAGCGTGAAAAAAGCCCTGATCAATGGATCGCAGTTAACCTGATTCACCATGGCAATGGCAGAAACTTTGAAGTGCGCATTTCCCACAAGTGGAATTAGAAATCTTTAAAGAAGGTATATGGAGAATATTAAACCATAAGAAACGATGCTGTTGCTGCAGAAAGAGCAAGTTGGTGGCAGAGAATGCTGTGAGAATTATTTGATGGAAAATTAAAGCTATTTTCTCACACTTCACTCATTCAAAACAAAAAGGAGGCGTTTTGGGGGGACGCATTGATTAGGAAAGGCATTGAAAGGACGGGGCAGCAAATGATGACCAAGTATGAAAATACAGTTTAATCAAGTAAGGTTAAGTTATAAGATTTTTATGTTTAAATTCGCGTTAATTCATTAGACTATTAACGGCGATATTTACTTTAATGCGCATTAACGCATGTTGCTCACATGCTTTTATTTTGTGAAGGTCTGTTGCTGCGGTGTAGGGGTTTGAATCAGAACAGTAGGTGGCGATAATGCGCCAATAACCTCGCTGTCAGCCCAGCCTCGGATTCAAAGATGAAGAAAGGTGCTGGCCGGAAACAAACAAAGCTGACATGGGGAAGGCGGTGTTTCCCGCAGGAATTTGCTTAGGCGAGGCGGTGAGTTGGCGAACGGAACAAGTTTTGTGCGGAGCGGAGCGGGGTCTGCATCGACGCTGTCGGTGAAGTCGCTTCTCGTTTCAAAGTATCCATGTGTTTTTGCCTGTTTTTCCCCTGCCATTCACTATATGCACGCGAGAAAGCAACAACAAAAAAACGCGTGTTAACATCGAATAAACATGCACGCATATCGAGTTAGCAAGCATTTCAGTTTAAAGTTCTTCCAGCAACGAATATGACAGAAACAAGTTAGTTGTAACCACTGCCAAGTTAAACTTTGGTATTGAACATAAAATGGTAATGCTGCTCCCTGCGGTTACCTCAGAAATTGCCTGTTTTTGGTAGATTTTTTTGTATGTATGTATATATATATATATATATATATATATATATATATATATATATATATATATATATATATATATATGTATATGTATGTATGTACAGTATATACACACACACACACACACACACACACACACACACATTGGGCCTCAGTCTCCCGTCAGGGGGCGATAGCCCTCACAGCTTTTGGAAAGAAGCTGTTTATTAGTTTTGGATTTAATACTTCTGAAGCATTTAAATTATGTGAGCTTTAAATAATTTTTCATTAGGGCCTTTTTAAAACAAAACACAAAAAACGAAACGGTGTCTCAAAATATAAGTCTAATTCCAAAGATTTGGTCTTGGTCTTCACCTCTGAGGGCCCGGTCTTGTAGTGCGTTCCATTTGCGTTTGGTAATCGTAGTTCTCGACCTCCAGGTCAGAAAGTTTAACTGGAACGACCCCTAAGTTTGGTATTATGGGTAGAAAAGTTGGTGCAACAGGATGGTACTTGACTTCGCCATTCATGATGGCTGCTACTCGCAGCAACATTGAGTAAAACCCTCATACAACAAAGTTCATATTAACACTAGATTTCAAATCCAACATGTGTGATCTTTCACTATAAGCAATTTATAGCCAAAACTTGTTTTAACTTTTAACAGTTTTTTTAATATAAAAACAAAGTATGCATTATGACATACATTCAATTAAATTTTATTTATATAGCACCCATTCACAACACACGTCAACTCAACGAACTTTACAAAGTCAATACAATTAAATCATCCAGACAGATTGGTCAAAAATTTTCCTATCTAAGGAAAGCCAAAAGATTGCTTGACAAGCAGCATTCACTCCTTATGAAAGAGCGTGGAGCCACAGTGGACAGTCTTCTGCATTGTCAATGGCTTTGCAGCAATTCCTCATACTGAGCATGCATGAAGCAACAGTGGAGAGGAAAACTCCCCTTTAACAGGGAGGAAAACCTCCAGCAGAATCAGACTCAGTGTGAACAGTCATCTGTCTCGACCAACTGGGGTTCTGAAAAGACAGAGCAGAGACAAAAAGCACACATTGATCCAGGAATCCTTTCTATGTTATATGGTAATAGCGGATGATCTGCCTACCCCCGATGATATCACTGTTAACAGAACGCCAGACCAGGTGTACCTACTATGAAGAGAAAAAGAGAGGGAACATAAAGTTAAAGCTTGAAATAACAACTGCAATAACAACGGTTATTTGTTTCTTGGTCATTCATTAATACTGATTCTGATTCTGAATACATGGATGAAAAGACAAGTAGGTGGGTGGGTGTTTGGACAAGAACACAAATGAGTGGATTGATGGAACATTTAGAGAATCAAATAGGAAATAAAGTGTGGATAGACATTTTTCATACAGTATTTTCTCTTTCCGTGCTTCTTTAGGCAGAGAAAATACTAGAAACTAATTTCATAATTTTCTGAACCATGTAACCTGAACTTGCTCTCATTAAAGGAAGGTATCGATCCACAACTTGTCTTTCGTAGTCTAGATGAGGGGGTAAAAAAGTCCTTTCCTGATGTGTTCTAGAGAGCTGCTGAGAGACTGAGGCGGATTGGTGTTAAATTCACTTTATTCAATAACTCTGGGAAGTCAGTTATTATTGTTTAGAATTCCAACCACAGTGGGACTGGAAGCATTGGAACTGGGGACACAAGTTGAAATGATTTTTGTATAAAAGTCACTCAGATGATAACACCAAAATATTACGGGTGTTACGACTTTGGCCAACATGCTTTTGATCTTGATCATGAAAAACAACAATATGGCAAAATGGACTATCTATGGGCAGAGGTCTTGCAGCTTTGGGAAATTATTTCAAGTCCAGCACTTAACAATATGATAATAAAGAAAGTAAAAAATGGTTATGGTATGCAAAATATGTAAGTTTTCTTGTTTAATACACATCTACGTTGTTTTTTTCCACTTTAAATTGTAGGGAAATCAAACCTTGATTTTTCTCTTCCTAACCACATCTTCAGCTGTCTGCAGCTCTGATATGTGACTAGTCAGTGTTGCCTTCAGTTTCTGTCTTGCCCTAAGTTAATCACATAGTCAGAATTAACAAAAGATTAACAACCCCCCTCACCGCCCCCCCACCCTACCCGCATAACAAAATCAGAGACACATAAATGTATGAGGTCCATATCTGGATGCTGTTTACAAATTCTTACCAGCTTTTCAATGAACAAAATGATAAATATTTCTTAGCTTAAGTCTTTGACCCAACAAGAAAGCTAAAACAAATACTTTTTTCGAACATGTTTTGATCAGTTTCACCTTACCATACTGAAGTATAACCTTGAATGTCAACAGAATATAAAAATCCACGATGCTCAAATCACTCCCTGAGGTTCATTCCTTCCTCTTATTTCTGGAGGACAAAAGTGGTGCTTCTGTTTCCCCGAGTCCAGACTGCAGGTGAGCCGATTGTGATTACTACCCACTTATTTGGGGGGCTAGCAGTAAAACGGATATGGATCCGCTGATCTGAAAGCGGCTCTGTTGCTGAGTCACCCATAAACATCTTCATCTGTTCCCCGCTCCACCTTAAGTTGCTGTAGGTTTGCTGAAGTACGATGTAGTTCAATTAATCTGTGCTCGATTCCTCTGGCTTTCTCATGGACCCAGAAAAAACAGAATTTTAGAATTGAGATTGAATTTTAGAACTGAAAGTTAAATCCTCTTACCCAGGGGTTCTCAAACTTTACATTGTCAGGGACCCCTTAGCAGCGATAACATTTTTCCAAGGACCCCTTTAGCTTCCTCATGCTGAAAATATTTTTTTAAACAGCCTTTTGTACTGTTAAATACATTAGGAATTATGTCTTTTTTTTAAATGTATATTAATACAGCTAATATTAGAGATTTGGTTGAGATTTGGTTAGATCCTCACTCACGATAAAGCCAAACTCGATGTAACTGTTGTCATACTTCCTAATTTTAGCTGATTTGGCTTTTACCTTACTTGTGCGGACAGAGTTAAACATTTGTACATTGTGTTACTTAGTTCAACCCCCGACGCATCGTCAGCAGTGCCTCCTCAGGCCCAACAACATGCGTTTCACGGACCCCCAACCTGTGGTTCGAAGACCCCTGGGGGTCCAGGGACACCAGTTTGAGGGCCACTGCTCTTAATGGTATTTTTAAGGTCGCACTCAATTTTTCAGGGAGACTCCAACTGAAACATTGTTTGCCCATCTTCTCCACCTTAAGAAACACACACTCCGAGGGGACTGATGGAAGATGCTAACGTTCTGCTCTCACATGTTTGTCTCGCTTACTTTCAGCAACTCTGACTGTTGCCAACTATTTAGCAACTTGTGAGACTGCTCTAGTGACTTTTTTATTCAAAAGTGATAAGCAATGGATCTGGCATTTTTTTCCATGTTGTTTGAAACTTTAGCAAGAAGTAAAACCACTGGTCACTCAGAGTTTACCGTCTCTTCAGTAGTATGCATTCAGGTAAAAATATTATTTAATACTTGAAGTTGTTTTATAGAGTTCTTTTTTGTTTTGAGCCTATTTTATATTTTTAATAAGCTTTTGTCTCATCAATGTAGATATTTCACCTATAACATACTTTTTTAAGATATAGTGTCTCCAGCACCTGGATTCCGCAGGTACCTATGCCAGGATCCTGTTTGTGGATTTCAGCTCTGCCTTCAACACAATCATCCCAGCTCTGCTTCAGGAGAAGCTCTCCCAGTGTGTGCCGGACTCCACCTGCAGGTGGATTACAGACTTCCTGTCTGACAGGAAGCAGCACGTGAAGCTGGGAAAACATGACTCAGACTCGCAGCTCATCAGCACTGGTTCCCCCCAGGGCTGTGTTCTTTCTCCTCTGCTCTTCTCCCTGTACACCAACAGCTGCACCTCCAGTCATCAGTCTGTCAAGCTCCTGAAGTTCGCGGACGACACCACTCTCATCGGACTTATCTCTGATGGTGATGAGTCCGCCTACAGGTGGGAGGCTGACCATCTGGTGACCTGGTGCAGGGAGAACAACCTGGAGCTCAACGCTCTAAAAACAGTGGAGATGGTTGTGGACTTCAGGAAGAACTCAGCCCCAGCGAGGCGGTCCAGGGGGGAGGCCTTGCTGCTCCTCCGCCTCCCACGTCCGGGCCGTCCTCCGCCAGCTCATCTGGTCTCAAGCCGCCGCCAGAGCCCTCTGGTGCCTCTCAAGTTCCTCCCGAGTTCCAGCGCTGCCTGAGTTCCAAATACCTTTGTTGGACGCTAGCCCCCCCATCCGTGCCTCCCTCCGCCCGCCCTGGTTGGGTAGTTTTTTGTTGTTGGACCCTAGCCCGCCGTCCTGTACCTCCCCCCGCCCTCCCTGAGTGGGTTGTTTTGATTTTTTTTGGACTTGGTCGTCTAGGATCCGACCTCGAGGGGGGGGGGGGGGGTGATGTCAGGGTTCAGTTTTATACCCTGGACAGTTCCGGCACCTTTCTTCCACCAGCCCAGCTCTGACTCCACTCTACTTAATCATCCACACCTGTCAGCCTCTAATCATCCTGGACTGTTTCCAGCTGCAAGCCTTCCTATATAAGCCCTCTTCAGTCTGCTCTTCGCCGCTGGGTCATCTGCATTCACACCTTGTTGCCTGCCTGAGTCTCACGTCAACCTGCCAGTGATTTCTGCGCCTCCTAGCCTGAGATCCCTACCTCAGACGCCTTGCTCAGCCGACTGCCTGCTCCAGCTTCACCGTGTCTCCACCATCACTCGTCTGCTCCAGTCTGGTACAGTCTTTGGTCACCATCTCCATTACTCAAAGCCTTCAATAAAGCACCTTAAACGCAGCTCTGTGTGTGTGGTGGTGTTCGGGTTCATCAGAACAAATCCTGACACCATGTCACACATTGTTCAAAATTAACACAATGTAGCCATGGTGTGATGGCATAACAATGGCATGTGAGAGCTGCAGCGCTAATATTGGGCAATCTGGTGACCAAATTGTCTCAAATGCCATTGAAGGCAAGCTTTATTTTTTGAGGGCATCATGTTTTCCCAAAGCCATAAAAACAAAAGGTTGATATGCAATCGTGATGGTAGTATAGCTTTTATGGTTTATGTAACATTTCACAGAAATATTTCTGCTGCAGCTATATCAAATCATGTATATCCTTATGAGACAAATGTGATCTCTCCTTCTACACTACTGCTCTACCTGTTTGGAAAGCACCTCTATGGCCATGCAGTAAAGTCCAGGCCACAAAAGGGGCATTTAAGAAAGTATTATACATTTTGTTGGAGAACATAACTCACTTTGGTGCACATGTTTGGCTTGCACCTTTTCATCCACAAAAACTAAACCCGCTGCAGATGAAAACAGTAAGCCCGTACTAAGATCTCTATAATGTTTATTTATTGTACATGCTTTCACACTGTGTTCCACACACTTGGTGTGTTAAAGACAATAAAAGCCACAAATGGGAGTTCCACACACTAGCAACCCTCAGTGAGTTGATGAATGTAATTTAAAACTGTTACGCACACCAGAGGTGCCACACAGGAAGAAGAAGCAGCAGTCGCAGCACAGTTCCAGCGGTGTGCTGCTTCTTGAAGCAAATATACAAACTGCTGGCCTTCTTGTGCACTAGTCTGTAATGACTCATACCCAGACAGCAAGGGTTTACACTGAAAGCAATATGTGCTTGTGTTTGTAAGTGTTTCAAATGCCACTAATATTTGTTGGCCTTAACATTTTGCTTTATACCACTATCATAGAATGGAGAAAGTTGTTGTAATTCTTTAAATAAATGTAACACTCATTTGTGAGATGGCTTTTTATATTGGTTAAGGATTCACTAAGAGAACCCTAAACTTCACTGTAATGAAGCAAAAACAGACTTCAGTGGCTGTGCACACTGATAAAAAGGAAGGCGTACTTCCATTTATATTCTGAGCAGTCCTCAATAAGACATTTAATGGGGATTTACTGGCACACCTCACCCACGCATTGTGAGGCGGCACTAACTAGATGAGCCAGAGAATTACTGTGCTGTGGAACAGTGTCAGCACACACCACAGTGAGCAGTTTTATGATAGCCAAGCGCCACATGGCACTGCATAGCATCGTTGATGCAGGCGGCCTCTCTCTTGAGTGCAATTTTGTCCAAATTTCTTCTTGCTCCTCTGTTCTAAGCAGTTTTTCCTCTGCTTTAACTGTACTATGAAAGAATGACATTTCCTGTGGTTCATAAAGACAATAAGCCAAGTTCTGGTTTGACGAGCAGCTGCCCTGTTGTTAGATGTAACTTTAAGACACCCATCGGCTTCTAGACTTAAACAGGTCATAATTTCCTTACTCAGTTCTTTCTCCAAAAAGGAACTTATGTATATCGCACTCATTCAATGGAAAGCTGAAAAGACAACTTGGATTTTTCTCATTTTGACAAATGGGGAGCTTTAAGTGGTCTAACATTTACGTTTTTTTTTTGTCTGGGCCTGTGCAGACTCTGCAATTAACTTGTATACTATGGCTTGTCAGGGCTAGGAAGCAATGTAAATAATTAAATCTGGCTTGTTTCCCTAAGCAATATAAAAGCCATGGAAATGAAATGGCACCAGAGAGCTAGTTCATGCATAGAAGAGACTCATGAGATATATTTTACAGTCATGGTCCTGCCCAAGGTATTCATTCCACTTGAACTTAACTTAAGACTGCATGATGGTTAGGTGGATGAAAATTATACATTGTTTAAATTAGATTTTTTCCCAGAGAATCTCAAAAGTGTAGTTTGGCATATGTATTGAGTCTCTTCTACTTTTATCCCCTTAATTAAAATCCACTGCTAGCATTTGCTTTTAGAAATCACATATTTAGGAAACAGAAACCACGTATATGTGTCTCGGTATAAGTTAATTTGTTATGTGAAGACTTTAGAAGCTTACATGTTACATTGGAGAACAAACAAAATGTTGTTAATGTCAGGTATTTATATTCGAGAACACAATCAACAGTGTTACTGTCAGGCCTTTCATTTGCTTATAGCAGTAAATTAAAAATACTTTTTTCCCTGCTAAAGGTATTGGAATTGAAAAGATGTAATTATTACTTACTTTTATTTCCAAAGTATTCCAAAGTCAGCGTGACCTAAAACATTAGCCCGTTGCTTTTCTTTCTTGAAGAGAAATTAGAGTGACCAATGCAAAATGTGTTGAAACAGGGGAGGGGCGGGAGACTCTCCTTTCTAAATTTCTAAAGGGTTTTGAAATAGTTGCTTTTTAAATTCCTGGTATACCTCGATATTAGTATCTGAATGATGGACACTGTAAACCTACCAAGACATGACCATCCACCTAAACTGGCTGCCCAGGTAAGGAGAGCTTTAATTATAGGAGCAGCCAAGAGGTCTTGGGTAACTCTGAAGAAAATGCAAAGATCAACAGCTCAGGTTGGAGAATCTGTTTGGAATCCTCTGCAGCAAATCTGCCAAAAGTGGCTCGTATGGACAAATGGCAAGAAAAAAGCTATTATTGAAAAAAGCCATAAGAACTTTAGTTTGCTATTTGCCACAGACCATGAAGATAACATGCAAAAATGTGAAAGGAGCTGCTCAGAGCACATGAGAATAAACAATTCACTTTTTTTGTCTACATGCAAATGCATAGAAGTAGAACACAAAGCTGTTAGCTGGTGGCAAATGCTTGCAAACTTGAGGTTTCATGTGCGTCCAAATGTAGATTTGCTAAAAAAGCTGCTTCACAGAGCAAACAGCATCCCTCTGCTCTGATGCAGTTAATTCACATTTAAATGAGGCAACATTCATTCATTTAAAGGGAAAACCTGTCCATATTTATCCATAATTATGTAAATCACAGCCAGCGCAAATAACACCTCTTCTCCAAAACCAAAACTGCTTGCCTGATGCAATGCTACTACTTCTAGAGAATTCTGCCTGATATTTTAGCAAATTTTCTATTTGAAAACATTTTATAAACTACACAATAAACGTATTTAAAGTTTCAAGACCTTCTTATTTATTTAATTAGAAAAGTCAGAAGTATTTATTATTCCCATCCATCCATTTTCTGACCCGCTTAATCCCTCATGTGGTCGCGGGGGTTGCTGGTGCCTATCTCCAGCGTTCACTGGGCGAGAGGCAGAGAACATGCAAACTGTATGCAGAAAGACCCAGGGTTGGACTCGAACCCAGGACCTTCTTGCTGCAAGGCAACAGCGCTACCCACTGCACCAGCTATTATTCCCATATATATTAAAAAAGCTTCTGGCACAATGTTTCATGCACAACTCGGGATATACAAAAATTAACATTGTGTGAAAGTGTGCAGAAAGCCACGTAAACTTTTTCAATCAACAAAAACAAACTAAAAAGTAATAAAACTTACCCAAATATACTGAAATATGAATCCATCCAGTTGTTTTTAACTAAAGAACCATTGAACCCAATAACCCAAAAACAACCTTTCATGTTGTAAACCTGAACGTTTAAACCAGATGGAACTGAATCACAGTTAGCCTAATACAATAACCTTACACACATCCAAAAATGATAGAAACATATTCAGTTGGATATAACTTTAAATGTGCATCAGTCTGGGCAATGAGGAGCAGAAAATACATGTAACTCATCTAAGTGGCCCTTTAAATTTCACTGTGAAAAAACAATGGTGGATCAGCATATTAATGCCTAACAAGTTGGATGTTGGTGATTCCTAAGATAGAGAAGGTATTTCCATAAGTAGCTGCATAAAGGTGTGCATAATTGTAGGACCATGGCAGCTTTGGCGCTGCTGGAGGATGATGAAGAGTGGCTTATCAGCTGCTTCGGATTGCCAAGGGCATCTTGGAGCTCATCGTGGAATTGGCTCCTGCATTACAGAGGGACACTAGTAGCTGTGTGTTCCCGGTGCCGGTTCATGTATATTATTAATAAAACTTTGATTCATTAATACAACTTTTGAAATTATCCCCCCCTCTGGTTTTTTTGCAAATCGCACACTGGTTCCGGACATAGTGTGTGTGGTGATAGTCCTAATAAGAATGTGGGAAACATATTGGTATGTGCGCATCAACTGTCTTCTTGACAGCCACCTAAACATCGGAGCCCTTCTTTTTTTGTCGGCCACTGATCTGACCTCTTGAATTCGCCGCCTTCTGCCACTCCATTTGTTTGATTTTATTACTGAAACAACGGAATGAATGCCAAATAATGTTGTTCGTCTTGCGTCCTGACACTAATACCTCTATTTCATACTCAGTGAATCTCCTCTTCCTTGCTTTACTGACTGCTGCTGTTGCCATGGTTATTTTAACACATGGTGGGAGCCCTCCGGGTATTTATTGTACTTTTTATATTAATTTGTCATTTTTTTGTGCAATTCTTACTACCACCAACTTTTAGTATGAAAGCTGTGCACTCTTCTGTCGATGAAGAATCAGCCCTGAGAATAAAAACAAAAGGAATTGTATTTTTAAAAAAATATTTTATTGAGAGTCAGCAGCAAAAAACATGTCAGAAGGACACAGATTCAGGCACATGGAAGATTTAAAAAATAGAAACAAATTAAAATTCACCCCATGCTCAACCTGGCCAGATCTGAATCCATTTGCGTCAACACTGCCAACATTGTGCAAGAATAAATTCAGAAAACACAAAAAATGTCTTCAGAGGATTGATTAAACAAATAAAAAGTGAAAAATTTTTTTTCATTATTTCTGCTAAGGAGAGAACAGCTTTGACCTGATTAAAAGAACATAAGTGCAAATTGCTTCCATCTGCTGCACTTGTTGGGTGGGATTGGTCCTATACGTATGTAGTGCAAACCGCTTTGTAAATCCAGCCCAGAAATGAACAAATACAAAAACAGTTTAAAAAAATGGTGATAACACTGAATTCTGCCCTCTGTGTCTTGCATTCGCATAAACTAGGACGGTGTATGTGGAAGTTGAACGTGTGAGCAAGTAGGATAGTGAATGTAAAAGCAAGTAGAAACAATATTTCCACCTTCTTCAACACATAGAGGGTGTTTATGCAGCTCTTTCTACTTTTCCTGACTACAGATACATTCTTGGCAGCATGGTGTTTAGGGTCTTGCATAGGGATGGGGGTTGAATTTAGCTGACAACCTCTCCGTTGGCAGCTGACTACTCTTTCAGAAATGTTGAAAGAAATGACTATTAAACTGCAACCATTCACAATAACAAAGCAAGAATAAGTAGAATTAGTATTCTTAACCGTAACCCTATTTTTCCAGTTAAGAGAGTACGCCCCATCACACTGGTTCTGATTTTTCCACAGAGTCATATGTGGCTGATTTTGATGGCAGAAGCTCACTGCTTTATCGGTTCAACCAGAAGTCCATGTCAACAGTGAAGGATGTTATTTCTCTGCGCTTTAAGAGCCACCAGGCTGAGGGTGTCCTACTGCATGGAGAGGGCCAGAGAGGAGACTACATCACACTGGAGCTTCACCATGGAAGACTGGACCTCTATCTCAACTTAGGTGAATTGTGCCTTCCTAATATCTCTCCTGAAAATCACTTGTTTTCTTTCTTTTCTTGCGTTCTTGTGGTGATTGTGAGAATCATTGCCTGAGATTGAGCTACAGATTGGAAGTGATTGAGAGGATATGAGAGCTGTATTTTCAAGGATGCCTCCATGATTGTGTTGACGTTTTATATCCGGCTTATACTCAACAGATAGAAGACCACAGATATTTGTTTAAACTGTTCAATTTAATCACATGAGTGCAATATTAAACTGCGTTTTTAAACAGTGTTCCCATCAATTTAAAAAAATTGTGTAAGGCAACAACAAAATATTGTTTTACTGTGATTAGCTGAACACATCTTGATAATATACATGCACAGCTTGAAAAATTGGAATAAAAAGTTCAGTATTTGCTGTCACTAATTTCAGAAAGTGAAACTCGTGTATTATATAGAGTCATTACACAGAGTGAAATTTGTCAAGCCTTTATCGTAATTTTGATGATTATGGCTTACAGATAATAGAAACCTAAAATTCAGCATTTCAGGAAATTTGAATATCGTAAAACAGTTCTATCATATTTACATTCATATTCACTCAACTGGGATATCTGTAGATCGAAGCAAATCTTCTGAGTTAGAGCATCAGAAGGCTCAGACTGCATTAAGAACTACTCATCATCTAGCAGGGCTTGGTGAATACAATATATTCAGCTTACATGGGTATGCATTTAAACCCAAAATTATTCATGTGGCTGATGGACAACAAAGAAGTTTGTTTCTGATAGGAAATAAGAAAGGCTGAACAAGGTAAAATGAGTATAGGTTTTGAAAATAAGACATTAGTATTTAGTTAAATTTTATTAAATCAGTGGCATGCTGAAAATTATTTATACCTTTCTCATTAATGAATGCAAAGACCTTTGTTTGCCTGACAGAAATAAAATCCTTCTTGTATTTGCTCAACAACTTCTGACATGTTTCCGCTGGTATTTAAACAATTGATCGCTGTTGATGAGCTCCCAGTCTTAGAGGTCGGAAGGCCTCCCTGCCATCACCCTAATCTTTCGTCCCCCCCCCCCTCCCCCTCCCCAGAGATTCACTATCAATTCAGTTTGTTCAACTACTGCCAATTCTCATTATTAGTGGCCTTAGCGACTTTAACCGTTGCTGTTTCAGTGCTGCAATGAGCTCTGACGCCTGATTGAAACTCTTCCTACAGCTCATTACTCTGGAAATGCTCACATGCACACACACACACACACACACACGCACACGCACACACACACACACACACACACAGTTGATGAGCAAACATTTTCTCTAGAATTTTAGATGAGAAAGCAATATTAGATATGGGTCTATTGTTTATGAAGTCATCTTGATCAAGAGAAGGTTTCTTTCTTAAGCAAAGGTTTAATTGCAGCTACCTTAAAGCCCTGTGGTACTGATCCATTTAAGGATAGATTAATCACATATAAAATGAGGCAGTAATCAAAAGGAACACTTCCTTAAATAATTCAGTTGGGATTAAGTCTAACATACAAGTTGAAGGTTTAGATGACGATAATATTTTTAAGAACTGAGAAAGGTCAAATAGATCTACACAGTCCAAACACAGATCTGGTTCTGCTGTTACCTCCAACTCTGCCTCACTTACTGAAGAACTAGCAATCACGTTCAGCAGGCAGCCAATCATTTTATTTTTAACAGAATCAGTTTTAAGTGTTCAAGTGAGGACTCTGGCTGGGCCACTTCAAAATGTTAATATTACTTACAGTCAAAAGAAACATGTTGGTAAAACCAAAATATTATCTGAGAACTAAATGTGCCAGTGGCGTGAATAATATGAGCTTAACTGTATATTGTGATGTTCATGAGGGCTCAGTGCTTTGTCCAAAGTTCTTTATATTACACATAAAGGGCATTTGTCTAGTTTTAAATATAGTGAAATTTAGATTATTTACAGAAGACAGCCATATCTGCTCTAGTTCTAGACCTCATCACCATTCAGAGTCAGCTTCACCAGGAATAAACAAAAAAGACACAACTTAAAGAAACTAACTGATAAATTACACAAAAATGTAATGTAATGTTTTATCATACAGAACATAATTCAAGCTGACTTCTGGGTGTGATTTGGTGCAATCTTCATGTTAGACACATAAAAGAAAACATTTCAAAGTGTACAGCTGTGTTGGGAATACCTAGGTATTTCCTAAACCTGTAAAACATGTACAAAGACAAAGACACAATACAGCCGCTATCTACGTTACAAAAGCAGATTAGGAAAGTGGCAGAAAATCTAAAGAAAAGTATATCCCAGAAAGTGAAAGGGTAATGGGTTGATGAGAGAGCGAAATGTGAACGAAAACCAACATTCTGTGCATGAATGAGGATCATGTGCAGGCGGTTTTGCATGTGCGGTTTTGTGAAACAGTATGGAAACTTGAGAAGATGTGCATAGATTAAAACAGATAAAAAAAACATTCTAAAAAAATAATGAACATCACTTGGTGTTGAGTATGCTTTTAGATAATATGGCAGCCACACTGCAAGTTAATCAGGATTTATTTTGTCTATACTGGCATACTGTATCTACTATAATACAACATTTCATCTTCTGCTTTATATTAGATATAGTTGAATAGTACATAGAACTATTTATATAGCAACCTGATAATGGATTGTATATAAGTATAATATTTACAGAACAGTGCATTCTGTATAACATGCTAGTTACTGTATATATATTGGGTTGGCTAGTGCTTCACTTCCTCTTACTCCAACTGGACTAATCAAATCTTATTTTAAAGTTTACAATCTGAATTCGACAGGGGTTTCTTTACCACATTTTTGTTATGGTTTATTATATCTTTGCTTATGTTTTTCCCTTATCTGTTTAACATATGTTGCTTGTACTGCATGTCAGAAATAAAGGTTTCATTCTCTTAATAACCTCTTATTTATATCCATTAAAAGCCTTTTTTTCATATTGAATGGAATTATGGGTAAGTTAAAGCTGCTCTCCCACCAGACCCACCATAGCATGTTTGATTGTTCACTGGGCTCCTGCTGCTGTCTCCCTTTTTGTCCAGATGATAGCAGGTCGAGGTTCAGCAGCCGCCGTGTTCCAGTTACTGTGGGCAGCCTGCTGGATGACCAACACTGGCACTCTGCTCACATCGAGCGCTTCAACAGGCAGGTCAACCTCACTGTGGACTCCCACACACAGCACTTCCAAACCAGTGGGGAAGGACAGTCACTGGAGGTGGACTACGAGGTGAGTTCTCAGCCAGGTTAGCCTGACAGACGAGAAGATAGAACAGCTGTTTAAATGTTTCTCCCCAGAGGAGCAGACAGCCTTATCATGAACAGCACAATGATGAGCAGTATTAGGGGGAGCCTTGCAGCACTGAGGTAAACAGAGTGTGCGCTGTGTAACTGCTGGAAGAGCTCCTTTTTAAATTCAAAATATACAAAAGACATTTTGCTTGAAAAATACTTGCCACCTCCAAGGACTTTTCCATTGTATTTCGACCTTGTAAACAAAAGCCTTTTAGTTTCAGTGCTTGAAACAATGCCTGTCTCTGACGTTTCTGCCTGATAAAATGTATCCATAGGCTGTCGGTAACAGCTCCACAACTGTGTTGAAACAACAAAAACTAAGGTGGACTAACCTTCAGACTTCTTGTTACCAAAGTTGTGGTAGAGGGGAGATCTGCAAAAAAAATTTGGAAAAATTTGGGAGCAGGATTTTTGCCATTTCATCAACATTAGGTCTTACATGTCATTAGGATAGACATGTAAGACCTTGACTAACTAGGGAAGATCTATCCATCCATCCATTGTCTTCCGCTTATCCGAGATCGGGGCAGCAGGTCCAGGAGAGGAACTCAGGCATCCCTCACCCCAGGGACATCCGCCATGAGAGATTCATACCATAATTAATAAATTACACGTAACATATTTCGTGGTAGAAAAAGTTAAACATAACTTATTATTCTGATTGTGTTTTTCAAATCTGGCATATGATTTGAGTTAAACACATTGTTAAAAAAAGTCTAGAATGAGTTGTGGTTAATGTTGACCTGTACTGGGATTTGTTCCCAGTCTGCCTGCTCAGGCCTTGATTCTGGGCGGAAGTCAGGTCTCCTTGCGGGCCAGTCCAGTCCCTCCATGTTAGAATATTTCCCACTCAGAAAACAAGGCCATGGTCGTGGAGGGAACAGCAGAGGGGTTTCTAAACCACTGTAGCGCAGAGATGTGGAATCATGCCCAGTGTGTGAAAGTATGTATTCTGTCTGTAGTTTGACCTAGCACACTGAACCATGAAATCAGGTTCAGAGCTGCAGTGCACAGCGTACCTTTCAGAAGCTGTGGTGAGAGGGTGATGTTCTCTCACTTGCTAAATAACTGGCTCAGTTGTTCAAGTACAACCTGCTAAGAATGTGTGTGTTCAGGTTACACTCGTGTCGTGTCATATTGTGTGTATATCACACACAATATGGAGCAGAAAGTCAGTTCTCATCTGTTTATAAAAGTGGCACATGTGAGCAGAATAGTTTGTGCTTTTGATGATAACCGATCTTTTGTTCTCTCCTCATCACAGCTAAGCTTTGGAGGCATACCTCTTCCAGGGAAACCTGGCACCTTCCTAAGGAAGAACTTCCATGGCTGCATTGAGAACCTTTACTATAATGGAATCAACATCATAGACCTGGCAAAGAGACGTAAGCCACAGATACACAGTGTGGTGAGTTACACTTTAGTTTTTTTGTGTGTGTTATAAATAATGAACATACATTTTGAAATTCCTCTCTTTGAAGAGTTTCCTCTTTTTGAAGTCAAATACTAAAAATCAAGATCTGTTTTAATGGAGCTGTTTTTGGCTTTGTTGGTGATCAAATATCAGACTTCAGGTTAGTTCTTTGCAAATGATGTTTTTCAGCTCACTGTCGACTTTATCTCTGATTGTTGCTCCTCTTCAAAGGAATCCTAACTGCCTTTAAAAAGTCAGAAATGTGAAATATCACTCTGCTTTGTGAAGCTTATCTCGCAGCACAGTGCATCTCTTCAAGGATGGGGAACTGATGGAATGATATGAGAGAGAGCACAGATAGAGGATGAGCTCATATGTAGGCGAGCTGTGAAAGTGGGCGATTTAACTGGAGGGGGAAAAAATCTGTTAACGATTTATTTTGGTAATCATATATAGCACTTCAGTATAATTCTGCAGAGGGATGTTTCAGGAATGTATGTTGGGCTAAACCGCAGATTGGGATCAGTTCTGACAGGAACATTCAGAGATTAACCCAAATAAATGTGGTGAACATTGAAACACAGAGGCAGGCAAAAGCCCTGGGCACTTGAGGCCTGTTTTATGTACATACAGTAACAAGATTATATTCTTCTTATTATTACTATTATCGCTAGAAGCATCAGTTGGAGTAGGAGTTAGAGTAAAAAAAATAAGGAAAGGATAATGTCTGAAAAAGTCTGGGGTTTGTGTTTGTTGAGTCAGAAAAGGTAGATAAATGCACATTGTAATCTCTATAAATGTCCCTATCAGACTGAATCTTCTTACACTTTTAGAGAGACCCTTTGCTTACAAAAGCAGATTTTAGCTCAATGACAAGTAATGTCAGTCAATATTTCATGACTCTTAGGCCTACACATAACAAGATATCTGGGAAAAGTAATACATTTTTATGCGGTTAGGTCTGTCATCCACATGTAAACTCCATGAGATTTCTAAAAACTCAGCTTTTGAGTCTGCATGTGGTCATGCCAAGACGGACTTTTAGGATCCATCGCATCAAGTCTGTGACAAATAATGTGGTGATGACTTCACATGTGCGACTATTATTATAGACTTGGCCATGCAGTGGAGTAAAACATTAATGCTGTCTTAGAGGTGCTGATTTCAGCGTTAGCATTGTGATCAACTGTTTACAATATGTTCCTACTCAATGTTAAATTGGACAAATTCACCGCTAATCTACGGCACCTCCAGTTGATTATTTCAAACTGACGTTACCTTGGCAACCATACAGTATTTCCTGTCTTCACCTCGGTATGGAGACTTCAATGTAAAAGCATATATGGAACATTATAAACATTACAGTTGGTCATAAGCCCAGATGCTCCAACATTTTAAGGTGGAAAGGAGAAATACTACTAATAATAGTGTTATTATTATTATTATTATTAATAATAATAATAATAATACATTTAATTTGTAATACACTTTCTATTTACGCAAATCCCAAAGTGCTACATGATTAAACATGATAAAACAAGTGCTAAAAAGATATGGAGACCATGAAAATAAAAAGATAAAAATAAACAAAAACAATAAGGAGAAGGAGCAAGAGTTCAATCAAAAGCTCTCCTAAAAAGGTGGCTTTTAAGGCCACCTTTAAAAGCATCCTCTTTCTGGGGTGTCTTCAAATGGTCTGGGAGAGCGTTCCACAAACTGAGAGCAGCTGAGCAGAAAGCCCGATCTTCCATTGTACAGAGCTTTGTCCTTGGAGGTTTCAGGATATATGTTAAGGCAGATCAGAGAGTACGTGTTGAGGTCTGTGGGGTGAGAAGTTCCTTGAGGTGTGTGTGTGGGGGTGGGGGGGGGGGGTTCTCAAGGATCTCTGTGAGGAGCGCATTGCAGTAGTCCAACTTGGAGGAGACAAAAGCGTGGACAAGCTTTTCCGCATCTGCAGGAGTGAGGGACAGAGTTTGCCGATGTTCCTGAGGTGGAAGAAGGAGGTTTTGCAGAGATGTTTGATTTGAGCCTTAAAGGTCAGATGAGAGTCCATTTTAACAGCCAGATGAGTGACTGATGTTGAGAGTAGAATTCTTTGGCCAGAGAAGGTGATGCTGGTAATATCAGATGACTGAACCTGGTGTGGACTGCTGACTAAGATGGCTTCAGTCTTGGAGCTGTTACGATGCAGAAAGCTTTGCTTCATCCACATCTTTACCTCCTCCTGGCAGGTGGTCAGAGTGGATTATGGCACAGCAGCAGAGGGGGTTGGATTTATCCTGAGGAAGAGCTGAGTGTCTTCAGCATAGCAGTGGAATGAAATTCCATGCTGGCTGATGACATGGCCAAGGGGGAGCATGTAGAGAATAAACAGCGTGACACACTGATAGGACCCACCTTATGTCAAAACTTGATTTATGACCCTTGATTTATGACACCTGTCACCACCCCCGACCCCCTCCCCATTTTATGACACCTGTCACCCCTATGTGACCCCCCTGACCCCACCTCACACACACACACACACACGCACACACACACACACACACACACACACACACACACACACACACACACACACACACACACACACACACACACATCCCCCACTCCTGGCTGAAGTCCCGCCCCGGAATTCCCCTTGAACCCGCCCATGGCCACTTCTCTCAAGCCTGCCTCTGCAAGAACAATGGTCTTTGGAGCCCTATGGAGCCCATGGTAAATGGGGGTACGTCTTCAAATATGAATCTGGTGAGATGTATCTCTATCAACTGGATCATGAAGGTGACGAGCTGCAAACTATCCACTCCTTGGGCATGCTGACATCAAACGATTGGGCTGTTCTGAAACTCACCAAGCTTTGCTGACTAGGCACTGAAGAAGCTAATGCAGCAGCAGGCCCCTCTGTGAGACAAGAAGCCGAGGAAGTAATCATGGATTCACCCGTCGCTAAACGAGGCAAGCGTGCGCGTCAAGAAACCGAGGAAGTAATCACGGATTCACCCGCCGCTAAACGGGGCAAACGGCCACATCAACAAGCCAAGGACGGAATCAAGGATTCACCTGCCACTAAGCGATGCAAGCGAACGCTGACCCGCCTGAATGAAATTGACAAGGATGCAGGAAATAGGATCTTCTCGGCAGTCTAAGTCGGGGGTTACCGGCCGATGGTTTTTCCGTGCAAGTCTCAGAAAGGCTCAATATAAAACAGAGACGGTTATGTTCATGCTTGACTATTATAATTCTGACTGCGGTGTGTTCAGGACATTGCTGGCCATCCCCTTTGATGCGTGGCGTGACAAGATGATCGGAATATCAGACCGGATTTCAACGCTGTTTCGCGACTGTCGCAACTGGAAAGACATTTTGGGGGTCAAGAAAGCGCTTTCTTTTTAGACCCACCCCTCACAACAGACAATACCGCCCCTTCAAGGTTTACCACGCCCTTCTCAGTATATAAAAAGCAACCAGGCAGACTGATCGGGACTCCGTACAACTTTGCTGACCGGACTTCTTACATCTCACACCATGAGGAATGACGCGGGCAGCAGTTTGAGATTCTGCGGGCGGGATAGCTCACCTACTCCGCCACCATCTCCTTCAAACGATTCAAACGCTTCATCATCGGCGCATTATGGGTCCCCGGACGGCGAGAAATTCTCCCCGGAGCTGTACCCCCCTCCTTCACCCGCATCCCTGCCAACTTCTGATTCTTCTGCCCTAAGCGACTGCGGGAGCGTGAGTATCCTCACGCCGCTAAAGAGAAACACCATCGACTGGTCCGGGCCTCCCGGAGGCGTGAAACTACGCCCAGAGTTCTTTGTTTTATGGAATAAGAATTCCAGGCTTCCTACCATGCCACCTCAGACGGCGACCCAGGACGAAGATTCACAAGCTGTTGGAAACCTCCCTGCGCCCTTCGCAGCCTTAGGATACGCAGCTCGACGACGACTCACAACTACCTTCAGGCCAAGGAGATCCGCCCTCCCCGGGCCCATCTCAGCCTGAGGACACGCAAATTCCCCACAGCCAACCAGACCAACCAGGTGAGAATTTTATCCGTCAACCAGGTGAGAGCGAGGCCGACGAATACGATGGCTGGATTCGCTTCGGGTTCATCAGAGCAGTGAAAACCGTGGTGCATCATCTTCTGTACCACGCCATCAACAAGTACATGCACGAAAAGTGTTACGGATGTATTAACGACCGTCTTAGTCAGAGAGACCATGAATGTTTTGAGCATCTTGAGGACGGATTCTTTGAAAGCAATTACTATCGTGTAATGCCAGTGCTTTGTAATGCACGTTTCATCGGTGCCACTCAACAGTTTTTAGCCGTATGCAACATCCATAACGACAACGGCACAGTCAGCGCGGTCGCACAAGCTTACTTGTACGAATTGACGGCGGTCGAGCGGGTGCATGACTCTATCGACAAGGTATATGATCAGGTGATTTGAGAAAGCCCTGAATTCAGAGATCAGCTTCTAGCAGCCTCGCAGTACTGGAGGGGATGCTGAAAACCAGTGCATGCATGTTTTCTCATATCCTTCTTTTTTTATCAAAGTAGTATTTTCTACAATTAGTTTGTGACATCGTATTAAAAGAATGTCTTTTCAATGTATCTGTTTTATTTTTTTTACATCTTTTCCTTTTTATATATGAAATGATTGTTTTTTATATTAAATTAGTGTTTTCTACAATTAGTTTGTGACATCGTATTAAAAGAATGTCTTTTATTTTTTACATTTTTTCTTTTTATATATGAAATGATTTTTTTACAATTAATTTGTGGTATAATAAATGAATGTATTTTCTTTCCTGATTAATTATGTTAATAAAAAAAATATATAACAAACCCGATTACATTATGGTTTTGGCAAGAAGAGCTAGAAAGAGACCTCCTGGGCAATGTGTTTGGCATTCACAAATACTCGTGCCGCGTAAAAAGAAGAAATCAGTCGACAGGAGCCAAGCTAGAAGGAGGAAGTCCTCTGTGAGCAAGGATATATTTAACTGAATTAGTATTTTTCGTTAAAAATCAATCATGGCTCTTTTACAGAAATCATCAGAATGCATCCTGGCTGAACTCGACCTGTTCACCGTCCCCATGACTCAACTATCTATCGAAGATAAGGTCTACACCGAAATATTACCCGTGTCAGCGATTACAGACACGGGCCCTATTGAGTTCTTCATCCCCGGAGATGGAGAAAAATACCTGGATTTGAACGACACCTTGCTGCACGTCCGTCTAAAGATCACCAACGCAGACGGGAGCGACCTGGCTAACGATGCCGCCGTCGGACTCATAAATTACCCACTGAATACAATGTTCAGTCAATGCGACGTTATTCTGGGAGACAGGTTAATTTCACAGAGTAGCACGACACCCGTACAGAGCAATGATTGAAACTTTGCTCAACTATTCAGAAGACACATTAAAAAGTCAATTTAGCGCAGGTCTCTTTTACAAAGACACCGCGGGACCTATCGACTCGATCATTATGACAGATGGTCCTAACGGGGTACGAACCGGAGAGCCTCTTTCACAGCTAATTCGAGGGAGTTACACCTGATGGGGCCGCTTCACGCAGATATATTCTTCTGCGAAAGACTCCTTTTGAATTCTGTTGACATGAGGGTTAAATTAACCAGTGCCAGCGATGCATTCTCTCTCATGGGACCTCGTGATTCAACCTTCCGACTGAAAATTCTGGGGGCTTCTCTTTTTGTGAAAAAAGTTTCAGTCTCCCCGGCTATCCGGCTCGGGCATGCTTCAGCATTAATGAGAGGAAATGCCCTCTACCCTCTTTCGCGCGTGAATGTGAAAACATATTCTATCCCTGAAAATTCCAGGATATGTACTCAGGAGAATCTGTTTTTAGGAACCATGCCTAATTATGTTGTTTTATGTATGATGAACCACGAGGCATTCACAGGCAGGAGAAGCATGTCACCTTTCAATTCAATTCAATTCAATTCAATTTTATTTATATAGCGCCAAATCATGAAACATGTCATCTCAAGGCACTTTACAAAATCAAGTTCAATCATATTATACAGATTGGGTCAGATTATACAGATTGGTCAAAATGTCCTATATAAGGAAACCAGTTGATTGCATCAAGTCCTTTCAACTTTAAGCATATGGATATGGAATATTTAGCTCTCTGCAAAGACGGCAGACAGGTCCCTGCCAAAGCGTTTCAACCTCAATTCAACGACGGTATTTCAGTCAGGGAATATTACAACATGTTCAACGCTACAGGTCGTCATTTAAAAGACCTTCCTTTAATCATCGATCGTGAGGAATTTAACGAAGGCTATTCCCTGTTTGTCTTTAATCTGAATCCGAGAGAGAACGCATGTACAGGGGACCCGCCTATTTCATCGTCAACACTCATCCTTCACACATGCCTGGAGAACACTGGCTAGCTTTGACTTTGGAAGAGAATGATGGAGCCACCTTTTTCGAATCTTATGGATTCAGTCCTGATTTTGAATTTTATCCGTCTAGCATACTGACATTTTTGAAAGATAGATCGTCGAAAATATTGTATCATAATCGTCAACTTCAAGACACCGTGTGCGGTCAACACTGTGTTTATTATCTGTGTCATAAAGCCTGTGGGCTTTCGGTCCATCAATCAATCAATCAATCAATCAATCAATCAATCAATCAATCAATCAATCAATCAAGAAAAATCAATAAAATCTAATTTTATTTGTCAATTACAATTTGCATTGCAATCGAAAAGTCAGTTCCAGTACAACCGTCCATCACATACACTTAACAAACAAACATTTTGGGGGGAACGATTGACTGAGGCCTTGCGTTGCCAAGGAACGCAGCCAGCCAGCCGCTGCTAAAAAGCGCAGCCGTCAAGGCCACATTCCTCCAAACTGCCCGGACCCCGCCTAAACGGAGTTTACAGGCGCTGCCTTGGAACTCTCGAAGGAAGAGCAACAACATGAGGGGGGGAGAAAAAAAAGAGACAGATGTTTGCCTATTTATGCTCTCACCTATAAAGAGACAAATAACCGACACAAAAAAAACCTCGTAGCACGAAAAGCACAAATAAACACAAGACAACATGTATGCAGAAGGTAAACATTTGAGACCTGCCGCGTGTACGTAAGATTCATCAGTTTTATGAGCATCAGTTATGCGTGTGTGTATGGGCGAAAGAGTTTTTCTCCGTGAACACTCTCCAGAGGCCATTGTCCTTGATGTTATCAGCCGGCCCACAGTTCAGAGAAGCATCCTCAGGTGTCAGCGGGGGAGGGGGGTAGCCGGGGGGGCTTTTCTGAGCACTCCGCCATAACAATCCAGGAGTAGATAGGGAGGGAATCCAAATATGTTATTTGTTATGAGACAAGCTGCACTGCCTTTCCTGTCAGCTTTTAAGTCTTTTGCTGGCTCCACATAAATCCAATTTTCCAAATTATTGGGCTTTTTCGCGCTTCACTCCCAGATTTTATCCCCTCTCCCCTTGAGTTCAACCACCAAAGTCAGTCTGCGTTCCAGCACAGCCAGTTTTCCGGCTTCGCTCCATTCACCTGCCAGGTTTGTCCGTTCACAGCCAGAGTGAGCGCGTCATGCAGCCGGCAGCCTGATCAAGGCCAAATGGCTCCGACATTTGCCGATACTTCAAAAATCCACAAAAACCAATAAGTAGAGATCCTAGTATCCTTAATCCAATGTGAAAATTTCAAACGTCCAGGAATGACAAGGTCGAAAGACACACCATTTTCCTCCAGGAATTTAGGGTGTATCTCACAAAATAAGTCAAATCAGGACCGGACGGGTCCCCCTTTCGTTGCCTACCCGTCGAAAAAAATGTATCAATAGTATTGAGAGACCAGGGGTTCGTTCTTCGTACGTTGCTTAAAACATCCAAGATCAAATGAGACATCCAAGATGATTTCATCTGGCTAATCATGATCCGGCTAATTGGGTTCTTCCAACACACCTGTTGTTTAAGATTAGTATGGCTGGATTGAGTTATCTGAGACAACTGCGCGTTCATGCGTTTGTTTAAAAGGGGAAATGTATCGATAGTAGAAACAATGATCAGCAGCGCTGCTATTGGCTGTTCTGCATGGCCAAAGAACGCCCACAGTTTTTTTTCCAGCAGAACAAGAGCTTTTAATAGAAGGTTATGCCGAATTTGAGTCATTAATTAAAACGACAGGGAACATCTCAAAGACTGCTAAAGCCAGGAGAGAGGGCTGGCAAAAAATAGCAGACAAATTAATGTGTAAATACTGTCCATGGTAGATGTTTCTATCATTTTCTACAGTATGTATTTTTGCATTTTAATAATTTCATAAGTACTTTGTTCTTTTATGTCAGAGCCTCCATGGAAGCCACTAGAACATGGGGAAAAAAGTGAAGTACAAGAATATTCTACAAAATGATAGCCTTTAATTATTATACTGTATTTTAAAAAGCAACTTCTTCCTATTTTTTAAAAGCCACTGTTAAATTATGTGTTTGTCTGTTTTTAACAGCCACCAATAAGAAGGCTGGACAAAAATCGGGTTCTTTTTACTTTTACATGTTTAACCCTTTTTCTTTTTTTTCACAAAATGACTCAAGGTGCCATCTGTTCCCTATATTAACGGCATCTTCAACAAAAGAAAAAGTATTTTGACCTGGGAAAAAAAATACAAATTAAGAGGAGAAATTGAACTTCACAACGTGAAAAAGAGAAAAACTGCACTAGAGATCAGTTGCTTCAAAAGGACCTTCAGAGTAAATTCTAATACACCATTTTACACATAGTAGTATTGCTGACTTTACATAACTATCTCTTACTGCAGGCAAAAGATGACTTGCTGGCATTTCTTTATAAATAATTGTTTAAATAAAACGACAGGAACAAAGCATTATTTGTTTTGTCTTTTATTGAACATAAAAAAAAATGGTGTTCCACAATTCTGTCACTTCCTCTGCCACTAGGTGGTCCAAGTGCGCTGGCTAGACACAGACTTCCCTATCTCCTCCGCTACAATCTAATCCTGTTTACATGAAATAAGCCTGCTCGGGAGCAGGCTCAACTTTGCGCACATGTTGCTATGACAGCAAGTCCGGGATGAGTTTCGAAGAACCAAACGATCCAAGATCATGCCAAATCGTCAACAATGAAATCCAGCTAACTGAGTTAGCGACGTACGAAGAACGGACCCCAGCTTACCAGATCCATGTTTTTCAGAGTTCGGTTGATATGAAGAAAGTGCTCAGAAAGACAAGACATAGCAAAGCAAAGCAGGATAGGGGGGGGGGTAAAAGCTGCAGAGAGAGAAAAGACACGACTGACCTCGGAGAGAGACAGAGAGAGTTTTTTTTTTTTTTTGACATATTGGCTACCTACGACGATGATGTTTATAATAATGATGTCATGGTATATGATTTTGTGAAAAAATATCAGCAATGTATCAAAAATAGGGCCTCGTGCTTGTTTAATCATGGAACTTGTTCTTTACAAATGTTTAAAGATTGACATCCATAACATGGTTACAATTTTGCAAAACACTTTTAACAAAAAAAGATTTACCACAACCACTCGGCCCTGCTATTAGAAGTGAAAAAGGGGTTTTGAATCTAGGATCAAATTCAACCTCCTGTGTTTCACGGGACAGTGACATTAGCTAGCCTTTAATAGCCAAACGGAAGGGTTGTTCCCTCACGAAAAAGCCTTCTTTTATCATACACCACCCGGAGCTTTTTCTGAAATGCAGCATTTTGAGGCTGGAAGCTTCTTTTATCCCTTCTGATGGTATGCTGTGGAGCTTCTAACACGTCCCCTGTAGAACCTTGCAAATAACCTTCTACCTGGTCTTTCACGCTTCAAAATTCACCCTCTCACTGCATTCATGAGTCTGAGTGATACCTTTAAACTTCATCAACACTTTTTTCCGGTTTCTTGTCTGGTAAGCTTAGCTTTTGGGACCTGTGGAAACAAATTCCTCTATGGTATCACCAGACAGTTCGTCTGTTAAATCCCCCTAATTATTTCCCAGCTGGAGGGAGGTCTGACCCGGTTTAAGCACGTAGCTCAAGGCCTTTGTTTGGCAGGAGTATAAAGCTTGGCACTCCACATTACTCCAGACTTTTTGAATTGAGAAAGCTTCCTGGAGAGGAAGCGAAACGTCTTCAACTACGGAAAATAAGTCCAGTTGCTTTGTTTTTTACCTTTTTTTGGATTCACATAGATCAAGCTGTCCGTATCAATGTACAAAACACCTTGTTGAAGTTGTTCGAGACAGGTGTACAATTTCAGACGCGCGTACGCAGTTGTAAAGGCAGCGATGAAGACATTATTGGCCTTGTTGGGTGGAGAGATGCAAAACTTGTTTTATTTCCACTAAACCATACACATTTCATCGTTCAGAAAGTGAAAGTAGCTCACAGTGTATTTACCTGAAAGCAGGAAGTTAAAAAATTCATCGGGGTCGGACACAATGCTAGTTTGAGCCAGGTCATTTCTCTGTGCAAATTTCCCCCAAAAACTGTTTAGACACAATTTAGCCACCTGCCTTTTAGCCGGATTCACCTCGATGTTCTCCACATCCAGCTGAATGCCTTGCTCACGTTTGTAGTCAGTCACATATTTCAATCGACTTTCCTCATCCGTCGCTTAAGCCGGGAAACCTGAAGCTTCCTGCTTACCCTTGAAAAAAGTGTGGATATACGGTTTAAACATTGAACTGCTTTGTTTTTCAAAATGTCAAACCTCTGTGATTTCAGCGAGGTGGTAACCGTGTTCTAAAGCTTTGCAGAATTCCACGCTTTCCCAAACACCCGTCAACGCTCTCTCTCGATCAGAGTGGGTGCAGGGACCCGTCTGGTAGTTGATTTCGGCGCAAACCCAGCACAGAGTGAACACGAGTTTACCGGTAGATGTCCTGTACGGGAAAATGGGGAAAAACAGACCACAAGGCAGGAACACGGTCGCCCTGATGAACCCGAAATTGTCAAAATCTTTGCAGATGATTTCGGGGTGGCCGAGTGGATAGCTGCAGTTTGCATTCACGTACGGGTACAGGGAAGTAAAGTCGACATAATGCACCGATTCCTCCTCCCCAGCCGTGTACCTCAGCCTGATAGCACAAGTCCTGCCACCAAACAGTGCATCTCGCGGGGAAAGAGGCTCCGGTGCGTTGAAACAGTGCAGAAACCTTTTGAGACCCGAGTGCGACGCCTTCATCAGAATCCAATCGTGTTCCCACATAACCTGTATTTGCACGCCATAAACCGATTGCAATAACCTGGCTCTCTCCATGGTAGCTGAGTGGAACGTTTCAAAGCAAACTCCTCTGAGAGGACACGTCTGGTCAGCTGGAAAGCAGGTGGGACAACCATGATAGAAACATCCATTGAACTCAAACACAATATTCACCCCTTGAACCTCTGCGTATCCGTCGACATGATAAGGCCCGACTTTCATTTTACCTTTATTGAGCGCATGTTGAATGAAATTGCCTCGTTCAAAAGCTACCCACTCTAACCACTGAATTGACGCATCCAAAAATGTCTTACACTGCCATCGGTAATCCACCGGGGAGGGGATCGCAAGAGTTTTAGGAGGCAGGAAATTGTAGGTGAAGACCATGCAAGCCGAGGCAATTGTGATCGACTTTAAAGGATCCACAATTGTCTTTTTAAAGAACTCTTCTCTGAATTTCACACAAGCCCTGAAAAGAATCTCCACATCATTTTGACAATAATAAAGAGCTTCTTTCTGAAAGTCAAGGGGGTGCTTACAAGCCTCTTTGTACCAAATGGAAAAACGTTCCTGTTCGGCGGGATTCATGCGCTCCACCGTGTAGAAGATGGGGGGAGGAAGCGGACCCAAGTAGTTTAATGTCTTCTCAGAGGAGAACAAGTGGGGGAAAAAACCTTTACAGTGATCAGTGAAGCCTAATGCATTTGGCATTTGGCTGAGCTTCATAGTAAGGAATGAAAGACTGTCGATGAATTTCAGACCGTAATCAGGTTCAGTAAAACAGAGGATTTTACTCCCCTGTGTGATCAGATATGGTTTAATACCTAGCTGAACCATCACACTCAGAACCAAGTAAGAGTCAAACCCGCGACTGATGTGAGGTAGGAAAGTGTAACCTCTGTAACGGGGTTTCCTGAAATGAAGCAGAAAATCCCTGATACAGTTCAACCCATAAGAATACACCGTCAAAGTTTTTGTGTAGACGAGGAATGGAATGTGCTTACCGGTTTGATCTGTAAAAGTTTTAAAATAAAAAAAAAACATTTTATTGCCGAGTTCAGGATCAGTCAGGGTCGGTTGAATGTGATGACCGTTTAACGTTACATCAGCACCGCCAGGCACTTTCTGATGACAGACCGTGCATTTTAGCACAGTTCGAATCGAAGCAAACTGAACAACGACCCTCACAGTTATGCCTGTTGATGTTTTCGAAACCGCTAAAGCAGAAGCTGCAAATGTATTTAGAACCGGTGAACGCTGCCAGGTTTTTGACGCCATAATAATGGTTTTTGAACAGAAACAGAAAAAGAGGATTTGAACGATCTAAATAGTCGGTCTGGAATTTACGAAGCAGTGCGTCCTAGCTATATTTATAGAAAACGACAATTTTCCTGTTGACTATCTTTTCAAATTTTTGCACATCGCTGAAAGATATGGGGGTTTGCTCAGTCAGACCTGCCATACGCTGCCAAAGTATCGCTTGCTATACGGCTTGAGCGTCTGTAAAAGCGGAGTTACAGAGATGTGCAAGACTGATTGAAAAACAGAGTTGATTAGAACTATTAGCCGCAACGTACAAATGTTGACGCTTTTTATAAATCAGCTCACAGTTTAATGTTTTAACGGCTTTACGCTTAACACCCCCGTGCGGGGTTCTTGCAACTTGAACACCTATTTCCAGGTTTTCTGGCAATTCAGCATTTGACTGTGTTAAGTCGTCTAAAAAGTCCAGAAATGCAGGCTGAATTGAATCAGCATCGTCAATTACTTGAACGACCGCATGACGAGAAAATCCTTCCCCGCTTAATTCTAGCTGAATAACGTCGTTACGCGATGTTAAAGATGCAGCCGACTCAGCGAGCTCGATGAGAACATGATGAACCTGCGTGTAAAATTCGGTGGGGTTTGGGATATTTCCGGGGTGCGATGCAATGACTCTGAAAGAACGTTTTATTTCTGTAACATTGAAACGTTCACGCTGGGTGCAGGATGTAAAGGTCTGCTGAGTATGCTCAGAGCTGTTTACAGCTGACTGGCTGGTGCAAAGTTGATCCTCTCGGTCATGTGTGGGAACGACAGATGCGGTCACGCCTGGCTGTTGACGCATGCTGGATGTGGGATTTTGCAAAACAGTATTCGAAGAACCAGACAGATTATGTTCACCGCTTTCTACAACACTTTGATTTAAACTACCCCCTTGTTGCTGCTGCGGAAGAATCAGAATCAAGTTTAATCGCCAAGTAGGTTTGCACATACAAGGAATTTGACTTGGTGATGATGGTGCAGACAGCGCACCAACACACCGTGGCAGCCGTTCGCGGCACCATCAGCTGATCGCCTGTAGGATTAGGGCTAAATGTTTGAGAGAAGGAAGCGTTTAATTGATGGAGGGCTTGTTATAGCGACGATAAACGCTCATAATTCCAACCCTGGTCCGTGTGAGCCTGTTTATCGGAAGAACTACTACCTTCATGTAAATTGGCAACCCCCACCCCATGATGAACAGGTATATTTTGAAGCTCGTTAACCATTTGCGTGATATCATTTAAAACATCTGTAACTTGCTGCTGAAAGTGTAGCGAATCATTTTCAGGCGAGGGCGGTTGAGAGAATGAAGCGTTTAATTGATGGAGGGCTTGTTCTAATCGGGAGGGCGAAGCATGAGGTAGATTCACAGACCCAGACGTAGGCTGAACAGGTATATTTTGAAGATCATTCACGGCTTCCAAGATTTCATTTATACATTATTAATTTTTACAGAGATCACAATTTACTTGGTTAACAGTCACTGAAGTGTCGACGGCTGGAACAGCTGGTCCATCAGAATCTGGCAGGATCTCACAAGCTGAGCAGCTTGCAGACGATAGAATGGTGCTCTGCGTCCTGATAACAGGATTAGTTCAACAACCGCGGACGTTTCTGTAATAGAACAAAAATATAATTAGATTTTTAGCGTATATAATCACGATTGAATAAAACATTTATTTATTATACCACAAACTAATTCTTTGAATGCTTTGAAATTAAGATATACCTTCAATAATCCGTCTAGCAGCATACGCTTTGGTGGTTATCTGGGAGATGGCTTGGCGAAATCTCAGGACTGATGAACGTAAGCTAATCAAACCGGGTTTCTTCTGCTTTCTTCTTGCACGGCGGTTGGCACGTGTTACTGCAAATTAAAAATAAACGGACAGAGACAGAGGTTTTTTTTAAAACAGGGGTACTACATGAAGAAGAATAAATAAATAAATTATAAATACAGAATAAAAATAGTAACGAACAGATCTTGACTTACCGGGTAACTGTGGAGTTGAAGCTGCTGCTGCAGCTGCTGGTGGGGGGGTCAGAACTGGTGGTGGTTCAACCGTTATGTCTCCCTGGGCTGTTACTGCAGAAATGATTTATTTATAATTTATAAAATAAATAAAATATAAATACTGAATAATTATAGTAATGAACAGATCTTGAGTTACCATCCGGCTGAGGAGTTGAGGCCTGGGCATGAAGATCTGCTGGTGATGGTGATTCAACCCGTATATTCTCGGTTACAGAGTGAGCCGTTACTGAAGAAATAATAAAACGGACAGAGACAGAGTTTTTTTTAAACAGGGTGCTACATGAAGAAGAATAAAAATAAATAAATTATAAATACAGAATAAAAGGCTTACCATCCGGCTGGCTAAATGCAGCGGGAGGAGGCAGTATTTCGGCCGTAAAGGCTGCTTGAGCGACAATGTCTCGGTGGGTTGTTACTGCGGGTAAATAACCAGATACACTAAATGAATCGAGATAATTCGGAAATGTACAATCCAGGTTAGATTCAGAGTCATAATAGTTAACTTACGTGCCGCGAGAAGCGGCGTGCGCTGGTTAGCGTCTCGAAGCAGACCGTGTGAGTCTTGAGCGCTCGGAACCGGTGAATTGTCGATGTTTCCGACGGCTGAGTCAGGTAGACTGATTACAATATATGCAGCGTCATGTTCTCCGGTCCTCTGTCGCGCAGGCGCTGACGTGTTTTGAAACGGTATATCCAACCTCCTTTTGCGGCGAAGCCTCCCTTTGCGGGGCGTTCGCTGTCTGCCTGGTTTAGGCAGAATTCTCGGTACCTCTCCCTGGTACACGCTTGAGTTCGAACTCCTGGAATATTCGCCGGTGTATCCGTGACCGTTATAATCTGGAATACAGAAAAAGAAAAAGAAAAAAATGGTTAAAACATAATATTAGTATTTACATAGATGTATTAAATATAATGGATATAAGTTGAATCATATCTCACCAAAATCCGTTTGTGTAAAATCGATTCCTTCTAATTCGGCAGGCGTGGGCCCTGAAAAATAGTTAAAATATATTGTAATCATAGCGACGGAGGAGTTATTCCCGCCGCAACCAGGGCGCGCAACCAGGAGGACGCTCATACTCACGCGTTCCTGAACGCCTCGCCGCTAAAACCCCCCTGCGTTATATGACTAGGCTATCACATGATCTTTACCCACTAGCGTCACGGGAGAACCCCCGGAAACAGTCTACAGACAACTTAACAAGTAAACAGCCTGAGAACTAAAACACTGAATCGTTACAATATAATAAAAAAGTAGCTGTTGGTTGTAGATTAAAAATAAAGAATTAAAACGTTTACTTTCTGGCGGTGATTTGGTTATAAAGCTGGGATTCGGTGAGCCCATCTGAATGTATCTGCGCTGTCACTTCACGCGTAACACTGCCGTGAGACATGCTTTAGGATTCACCAACACGTCGCGTTCAGACTAAAAGGCTAGCTACTGGTTTTTTAATGTTTTTTTAAAGGTAAACCGCGAGCTCTAGCCCCCCGCCTCCCAAAGGCGTGTCACGGGCAGCCAGAACCTTGATTCTTGACCATTGGCGCCTGTATGTTTGTTAAAGACACCTAGCCCAGCAGGGGATGGCTGCAATCCTTTTGATTCCAGACCTTGGTGGATGTATCATACAACGTCTAAAAGGTTTGATCCTATTTATTTCCTGGGCGCGTAGTATGCCGATATGCATATTGATACGCAACGCAGTGGGGGCACTGTGTTATTCTCCCAGCCGCCGTATTGTTCAAAGTAGTCTGGCTATGCTGAAAAGGTGATTGCAGAGCTGCGTGTCGGCGCCACGCTATTGTCCGACCCTATTTTATTGCTAGAACCGGTGTTTCTAACAGACACCTGGCCCAGCAGGGAAGGGATGCAAACCTTTTGATTCTAAGAAGACAGTGAAGTGTCCTGCCGGGTTTATACCAGTCTGATTGAATAAGGTTTGATCTTACTTTTATTCCCCCCCACCACCGTTATGCCGGTTCAGACACATCGACGCCTCGAACAAACGCATCGGGGTATTGTTTGACAAACTGCCCCCAGACAGACCGGCTCAGGCTCACATTTCGGCCGTGTAAGACACTATGAACAGTCGCGTCCACCGACCCGCTTTTAGCTAAGACCCCACTGTTTGCTTAGAGAGGAGCCTGCATGAGATGGTATTTATTTTTGCCTCCTTTTTCTTTCCCCGTTGTTCTGTATGACCTACAGATTTATAAGATGAGTAAAGAGATAAAATAGGTCTTTATTGATCTCACAGTGGAGAAAGTTACTAATAAATAATAATAAATTATGTGGATAATCTGTTTATTGTCATCAACCATAGTTTCCTATCCTGCAAATAAAGAGTATAAGTCTGAAGCTTTATACAACTAAAGTTACACGTTTGGTTATAATTAACCCCCACAAAAACCACATTTCTTGATCGTCACCATATCCATTAAAGAATTAAATATATAAAAGAATTTATTGTCATTACCCACAGCCCTTTAGTGTCAAGAGACAGGTTTTCACACAGTCAGTCCGGGTCGGACAGAACACCTCTGATGTCATCACCCTCAGCACGGGCTCCCCTCAGGGCTGCGTCCTGAGCCCCCTGCTGTTCACCCTGATGACACACGACTGCGTCCCCAGGTTCACCACCAATCACATCGTGAAGTTTGGAGACGACACAACGGTGGTGGGCCTGATCAGAGACGACAACGACCAGGACTACAGAGAGGAGGCGGAGCAGCTGGTGGGCTGGTGCAGAGACAACAGCCTGATCCTGAACGTGGAGAAGACGAAGGAGATCATCGTCGACTTCAGGAAAAACCGGCCTCACCATGCTCCACTGCTCATCAACAACTCAGCGGTGGAGTTGGTCAGCAGCACCAAGTTCCTGGGGGTGCACATCACGGACAACCTCACCTGGACGTTGAACACCACGTCACTGGTGAAGAGGGCACAAAAGCGACTGTACTTTCTGCGGAGGATGAGGAGAGCCCACCTGCCCCCGCCCATCCTCACGACCTTCTACAGAAGCACCATAGAGAGTATTCTGACCAGCTGTCTCTCTGTGTGGTGTGGAGGCTGCAGTGCCTCCGACTGGAAGAACGTGAGGAGAGTGGTGAGGACAGCAGAAGGGATCATCGGGGCTCCTCTTCCCTCCATTAAAGACATTTCATCGCAGCGCTGTGTGTCTCGAGCCCGTAACATCATCAGGGACCCCTCACACCCCCACCATAGACTATTCTCCCTGCTGCCCTCTGGAAAGAGGTTCCGCAGCATCCGCTGCAGGTCCACTAGGTTCTGCAAAAGCTTTTTCCCTGCTGCCATCAGACTGTTGAACTGCTGAACTGCTGAAGTATAAAAACTGTGTACCACACTCGACTCGCTGATTTGCACATTTGCACATTGTATTGTATCCTGCAAAATTGCTGCTGCACCTTACCGGGAAACGTACTGCAAAACTGTGTACAATGCAACTGTCTACTTTTAAATCACTGATGCACCTTACTGCATATTTGTTTACATTTGTTTTACATTGTTTACATTTCAACTGCCTACTGTTCACTGCTGCACTTTATCCGGAAGTCAATTGAAACTTATCCTGTAAGTGACTGCGATTTATCACTGCACTTTATCCTGTACTGTAATTCACCGCAAGGTATCCTGTAGAGTTACTGCAATCTTTCTGAGCTGTGTGAAAACGAAATTTCGTTCTGTATGCACTCTGTGTATACAAAATGACAATAAAGAAAGTCTAAGTCTAAGTCTAAGTTAATGTTAGAGACCAAAGTGTCCTATCCTGCAAACGCAGAGTATAAATCTGAAGCTTTATACAACTAAAGTTGGACGTTCGGTTATAAGTAACCCTACAAAAACCACATTTCTTGACCGTCACGATATGCATTAAAGAATGATTAAATGTATAAAAGAATAATTAAATAAATAGGCAAATAAATACTTAAAAGTGATGTGTGTGTGTGCGTGGCCTTGTGGCGGGAATGTGTGTGTGTGTGTGTGTGTGTGTGTGTGTGTGTGTGTGTGTGTGTGTGTGTGTGTGTGTGAGGTGGGGGTAAGGGGGGGTTACATAGGGGTGACAGGTGTCATAAAATGGGGAGGGGGTCAGAAAGGGGGGGGGTCACATAGGGGTGACAGGTGTCATAAAATGGGGAGGGGTTCAGGGGGGGTGACAGGTGTCATAAATCAAGTTTTGACATAAGGTGGGTCCTATCAGTGTGTAGCGTGAGCTGAAAGGAAGAGAGGGGGAAGACCGGCGGCAAAGCGCCGCGGGTCGGAGTCGATCCCGGGCCGACCGCGTTGAGGACTAAAGGCCTCCTAATATGGTTCGCGGGTGCGTCCACCGCGGGCGCGTCCGCGGCGGACGCGCCCCGGAAAACAAAATTTGCTAAATCCGGTCGGGAGAAGGGCGAAAACATCATTTCCACCAACAAAAGCCTTCAGAGCCGTTCTCTGCTGTTCTTTTAATGAAACAATATTAGGTAGATTGGACAACACGGAAGAAATAGCAGCATCAATGTTAACGCTTGCTTCCTCGATGCCAGCCGCCATTGTTGTCTAAATCAAAACAGTCTCACGTCACGGTCGCTTCTCCACTACGTCACATCTATGAAACTCCAGCCCTGCGTCCTGATTGGCTAGACAATAAAATTGGTTGGAGAAATCACTCTCTATGGGAGAGATTGAAGTGGAGCTAGGCGGAGTGACATCCGTCTGGCTAGAGTCAGGTTACCGGCTTCCTCCCACAGTCCAAAAACATGACTGTTAGGTTAATTGGCCTCACTAAATTCTCCTTAGGTGTGAGTGTGTGCGAGAATAGTTGTTTGTCCTGTTTGTCTCTGTGTTGCCCTGCGATAGATTGGCAACATGTCCAGGGTGTATCCCACCTCTCACCCATTGACAGCTGGAGATAGGCTCCACCACCCCTTGCAACCCCACAAGAGATAGGCGTGTTACAAGATGGATGGAGTAGATTCTAAAATTATTTCTGAGATTTTTCAAGGGTTACCAATATTTCCAAGTCCAGCATGTTCTATGATTGTTTAAAGCTCAAAAGATTAAAACAGCAAGAAGTGCCTTGACTAGCTTACTTGCTTCTTGTAGTTTTGCATGACGGTACTTGGCGTTATAATTTAATACCGTGATTGGCTAAAGCCAATCATTGGTAGCTGTTTTCCCCAAACAGGTTTGATAACATCAATCCCAGATTGATAATGTGCAGAACGGAGAGTCCTACACATTATCAATCTGGAAATAAATAAGTGATTCCAAGTTCTGATCCTTTTTACACTGTGCTAATATCGGCTGACCAGAACAGACGTAACAAAACATCTCAAACCCAAACATTTACAGTTTCACACAGAAAACATGCACGCTTTGACCTTCGCTTCTTGCCATCAACTTACTAGCAAACTAGTAGCTCTTTATGAGCTCGCATTTGTCCTTCTGCAATACTTTGCTGCCTAACTCATTCCCTTCGTTTACACCCAGGCTCTCGCAGCCCCCTCACTGCTTCATCCGGATGTCGTTCTCCCTGCTTGGCGAAGATATATTCATTGTGGCTCCCACCGCAACCACAACATCAATAAATCATCATCCATAAACTCCATCTGGTCCACCTAACCGTAACTCTGGCCGGAGAGTTGATTGCACAGTGCATCACTTGCTAGCCAAGTTAGCCAAGGCGCTCCTCATAACAGCTTCATAGTAAAGTTTGGTCTTTTGAACATCCGCGCTCTCTCCAGTAAAGGACATCTCTTTCAGGATTTCATCATTGTTTGCAACATTCATCACATTCATTTGGCAAACACCAAATGAGTCTCCACATGGCTAATTAGAACTTTATTGATCTCACAATGGAGAAATTCACTTCTGCATTTAACCCATCCACTTGGGGAGCAGTGGGCTGCCACTGAGTGGTGCCCAGGGAGCAGTCTGGTTAAGGGTCTTGCTCAGGGACCCAGAGTGGCAGTCTGTGGGAGTTGAACTCAGAACCTCCGGGACCCAAGCGCAATCCTCTAACCACTAGGCCACCACTCCCCGCAAGATGTAAACATAGTCCACGGGCTATGTTTACAGCGGCTGTGGGCTTCCGGTCGTGGGGAGGCTTCGCAATTATTCACCTCGAGAAATAGAGATGTATTCTTGTCTCTCTTCCTCCCTTCAGCTCCATGGAATGCATTGCCAGCATGCTGCCCAGTTTATCAACTGTTGTCATTGCAACTGGCTACCGCCCCCCTAAGCCACACAAGGACTTTCTTTCTGACTGCTCCTCCCTCCTCACTCATCTCGTTACACTTGCCACAAATGTTATCCTGCGGGGTGACTTCAATATTCACATGGACAATAAAAGTCATTCGCATACAAAATACTTTTCATCATGTCTTCACAGCCATGGCTTTAATCTATTGTCTAACTTTCCAACTCATGTTAAAGGACACACGTTGGACTTAATCCGCTGCCTCGGCATCACCCCAGACAACATTTCTACTGAACAATGCCCTGTTTCTGATATTTTTTTACTTTCATTTGCTGCTTCATTATCTCCAACAGTCATTGCATCACCTCGCCATATTTCATACAGGAACGTAAAAAACATAACTTTGTTCTCAACTTATTAACAACTTGTTGGTCCTTGATCCTCCCATCCCCCCTGACAGTCTGGTTGCTACTTTTAATGACACTCTTCACTCTATTCTTGATTCGCTTGACCCCCATTAAATCTCACGCCGTCACCTTCTCCCACTCTACACCCTGGTTTACCCCTGAACTTTGGATCCTCAAGGCAAAAGTACGTTAGCTAGAGCGCCTCCAAAAGAAACGATTCACATGGACATGTACAGAACCCACCTCCATCTTTACAGAGAAATATCAAAAAAGTCAAATCTATTACTATTACTCTAACCTAATAAATAGTAACCTTGAAAACTCTAGGACCCTCTTCTCACTACTTAACAAGATAACCGGCGCTTCAAATTCCCTTCCTCCTTATCTGTAATCTAATGACACGTGGATCTCCCTGCTCTCATATTTTAATGACAAAATTCCTAATATTCATCAAAACCATCCCACCCTCTCTTTTGAGCCCCATCCTATCTCCTATAATCATCCTTTCTACTGTTTTGCTCATCAGGACATGGCCGACATCTCAACTATCATCTCCAGCTCCAAATCCTCAACCTGACTCCTTGATCCCCTTCCCCTGTCCTTGTTAAATCCTGCCTTTCCTCTCTGCTCC
The DNA here is from genome assembly GCA_037039145.1 of Fundulus diaphanus. Classification (NCBI taxonomy): domain Eukaryota; kingdom Metazoa; phylum Chordata; class Actinopteri; order Cyprinodontiformes; family Fundulidae; genus Fundulus; species Fundulus diaphanus. The sequence continues at coordinate 806,595 of CM073132.1, read as the reverse complement.
CTCACAATACAACTATTATTCACTCCTCCCTGATAACTGGAACTGTCTTTAAAGTTGCCGTCATCCCTCTAATTTTAAAGAAACATGGCTCTGACCCTAATAATTTCAGTAACCTTCACCCCATATTGAATCTTCTATTTATCTCAAACTTCCTTGAAAAAATAGTTGCCTCTGAACTTCATGCCAGTTTACCACCAATAATTTACATGAGCAGTTCCAGTCTGGGTTTTGTCCTTGCCATAGCACCAAAACAGCCTTAATTAAAATCATCAATGATCTTCTTTTGGCCGCTCACTCCATCCTTCTCTCCCTTCTGATACTTCTTGATCTGAGTGCAGGCTTCGATACAATTTCACACTCCCTCCTCCTCCAGAGACCTTCTTCTATCAGCATAACAGATACACCCCTCTCCTGGTTCTGTTCATACCTAACTGGCCACACTCAATTCATTAACTTGAAAGCCTTCCATTCCACTCACTCTCCTGTTACGTCTGGTGTCCCCCAGGGCTCTGTCCTTGGCCCGCTCCTTTTTATTATTTATATCTTCTTCCTCTCACCTCTCCTCTTGCCTCTGCTATTAACTCCCGGTTCACTGCAAACTTTCTTAAACTAAATTCTGATAAAACAGAAATTCCACTAATGGGTACCAATTCAAACCTCTCTAAAGCCAATCATTTTTCTTTAACGATTGACAGTTCCTCAATCTCTCCTTCTCTCCAGGTAAAAAGTGTCGGTATCATCTTTGATAGCACCCTTTCCTTTCAGTCCCACATTAATAACATTATTTTCTCTGCTTATTTCCACCTTCGCTCCATAAACCGCCACTGTCCTTCCCTCAGTCCCCACTCCACCTCTGTCCTTATTCGTAGCCTAGCCACCTCTAATCTTGACTATTGCAACTCATCACATTAACTACCTCTTTTCAACACATTACCCCTGTTCTACAATAGCTACACCATGCAATTCATGATCCAATTTAAGTTACTCCTCCTGGTTTGACATAGTCACACCTCCTGAGCCTGGTTTGGTCTTCATGAAACAGATAAAGCCAGGATGCACTGATCAGGCTATGCCAAATCAAGCTTTGTCTCCTTTCCTGGATTTCTAAATTCTGCTTTTACGAAACGCCCCTCTGCTGCTTCACCCAGAATTACAGAAGAGTATAGGAATTTCTCTTTAAAAATACTGCAAATTCAAATGAAAGGGTCAAAATGAAAAGTATTTAAACAAAAGGAAGTTAGTGACGCGAAATTAGAAAATGGCAACCTACTCACACTGTAATCTGCTGGATATATTCAGCAGATTTAAAGTTCACCTTCTTCTCCGCAGCATTTAAACATACTTACATTTAACACCAAATACAAAGACTGAAGGAAATGTTTTTGTTTTATCTATATAGTTCAAATGTTGATCTAATGGTGGCACTATATTCAGGTTCTGACTGATATTTGCTGTTGCTTTCACATTTCCCCTCCGCTGATGATTTGTGATTATCCAGACGTTGAATAAAACTTGCCTGAGACACGAATGGAGAATAAACAATCATTACAGCCATTGTGATCCCAGCTACTCTGTGATTAAGTCTGAGTGCATTTTGAGAGTCCCCTCCCACACCAATCAGAGACGGGTCGGTCAAAGGGCTACAAGCCACATTTCATCTGAGACACCCACCGCCTTTAACTGTTGCATTAAAGGCCTTTTCTGACTGCAGAGGCAGAGGTGGGAATGATGGAAGCTGTAATGGAATTTCAATGGGACCATCTCCCTGGGGCTGATGGGAGGGAATCACATTGAGAGTCTGAGAGTTGTGATTGCTGTGTGCTGCCCTGCGGGCTGTGGGACTGATAGGAGGGTGACCTCAGCAGTCATGACTGGTTGGATTTTGACTGCAGCCGACACACAATTAAGATTATATGTATACTTGAATTGGACCACAACTTGCTGCTCAGAGGGATGTTTTTGATTTCACAAGTAGACAATTCAGTGTCCACCTAAGGATGGTAACGAACGAAAAGTAACAACCTCATTTGCATTCACATTTTAGCACTCTGCTCATGATTGTTTGCTCACAGATTAATATTGTTAAACATTAGGGTAATGTTATTCACAAATCTGAATGTTTTTATCAAAACAATGTTTTGTTTATTTATTCAACCTTTGATAATTTGGGTCAAAACAACAACTATCTGCAGATTTGCTCACAGATTTTCTTGAAGAAAATTTGGTTTCAGTCTTGTCTAGAAATGTCAAACAGTCCATACAATTATCTTGGTTCTCATTTGTTATTGTTTTTATTTAAAAATACAATATTTTGGCAGCAACTTTCTACGATCACTATGTTGAACTGATCCCAGGTAATTAGAGCTGTAAAGGATTTTGCCTATAATTAATAAAAGGTCACAATTTTACATGGCATTTAAGCCTTCGCCCTCTCCTGACATGTTGCTGACGATGCATGTAAATCTGTCCTTTCTTTTTTCTGCAGGGCAACGTGACCTTCTCTTGTTCCCCGCCCCAGCTGGTGGCCTGCACCTTCCTGAGCTCGAGCAGCAGTTTCCTGTCGCTCCCGTCTGCTGCTTCCCCCACAGGGGAATTCACTGTTCGCTTCCAGTTCAGGACCTGGAACCCTGATGGGCTTTTGCTCTCTGTTCAGCTCAACCCAAGTCCACAGAAAGTAGAGCTGCAGATCAGCAACTGTTGGCTTCATTTGACCCTCCATAGCTTGGGACGACAGAGATCAGATGTTTCTGCTGGTGAGTGTAAACAACTGTCTCTAAATTCACCCAAAGCTTTTCTTCTACAAGATGAAAAACAGTCTTCTGTTGTAGAAAAAGACCCTTTACAGAATTAAAGCAGCATACTTTTATCATTTATAGAGGAGAATTAAAAGTTATCTTTAGTACTGTTGCCAAACGTACCCAGAGCTCTGTTGATCCATCCATTCCCTTAGCTCTCAGTAGTAATGACCTTGAGGGATTCTTCATAGATAAAATTGATTCTATCAAAAATAAAATTATTAGCATACTCCCAAACATGATTACCTCGTCCTCAGTAAGTAAGGCAGCATTCTTTAAAACCTGATTGGTTTTTGAACTGTTAAGACGCAGTAGAGCTTTCTGAGTTGTCTAAGATGTTAGCTTCATCTAAACCTTCAACTTGTATGTTAGACCCAATCCCAACCAAATTGTTTAAGGAAGTATTCACTTTGATTAATGCCCCCATTTTAGACATGTAAATAGATATGTACCACAGGCGTTTAAAGTAGCTGTTAATAAACCTTTACTTAAGAAACCTCCTTTTGATCAAGGTGACGTAATAAATTACAGACCTATATCTAATATTCTTTTCCTATACAAAATTCTTGAGAAAGTAGTTGCTTATCAAGTATGTGAACATTTACACAGTAATGACCTATTTTAAGAGTTTCAGTCAGGCTTCAGAGCTCATCATAGCACTGAAACAGCTCTGGTGAAGGTCACTAATGATATTCTCATAGCTCATGCTGCATTCGATACAGTTGATCACAATATTCTCCTAGAAAGACTTTAACATACTGTAGGGATTAAGTGAAAAACATTAGGCTGGTTTAAATATTATCTGTCTGACAGATTCCAGTTTGTTCATGTTGGTGATAAACCTTATACATACTCTAGGGCAGAGGTCACGGATTGGCGCACCAGGGTCCGGATCCGGACCCACCTGCTACCTAATCCGGACCCAACCTGATTTAAAACATTTATATATTACTGCATGTTGTCCAACGACAGTGTCTAACTCAGGGGTTAAAGTTCTCCGTCGCTGCGACGGATTTCCGTCATTTGGAAATTGAGCGCAAAAAGTCCCGTCTAGACTTTTTATTCAAGGTTTTAATCTGAAACTGCTCTCAACCAATCAAACCTGACAGAGCCGGGACATTAGCCAATCAGAAAGAGAGCAGGGCGGGTCTTTCCAAAGCAGACATTGCCAGTCTGAGGTTTATCGGTGTTCATCATTTTAACTTTTGGGAGAGCATTTTAAACTGGCCACAGATGGTATGAATGAAAGTAGCGGTGGTCAAAGGTTTCTTTGGATTTGTGCAAACCAGCAGGTCAGAAAGTTCAGCAGAAAGAACAGCTGACAACAACTTCCCTCGGTAAGTGTGTCAATCTGCTCCTGCAGTTAATTAATGAATTATTTCCACCTGTGGCTATGTCGCCTGTCAGCGTTTATTCCCTCGCTAAACGCGGCGACCAACCAGAGATCTCCTTGTGATTCGCTATTATGTTTTATTTAAACATGTTTTATTAAACGTCTACATAAACCTGCACACATACATCAAGACACCGAACAGGCTGATAATTCATGGACCAAATCAAGCTGTGATAAGAAAAAATTTCAAGGATCAATTCAGGCTTTTTAATCATAATAAAAAAAGACCAATAGTAGGATTTTTACTTTAAATTAATAAAATAAATGATATATATATATATATATATATATATATATATATATATATATATATATATATATATATATATATATATATATATAAATAAATCATGAAATCAATAAAAAGGGGGTGATAATATAAATGCATTCAAATAATATAAATCTATAAATATAAATAAACTAAATGAAATTAAAGTGCAAATGAAACTATAGCCTTATAATCTGCAAAGCCATTGTAAAATTGCTTCAGCAGTCTCCATTTTTGCATGGCAGAACCAGAAGAATCTTTATATCTGTGACAAATGAACAATGACACAAATAATAACAACAATAATACAACTCCCTTTTATCTTCACCTCTTAATGAGACACTTGGGCCTGCCTCTGAGACATAATCAGATCCAGTCTGGGTGGAATGGGAGAAAGGCTCACAAAAACCTAGGGTCCTGAGAGTGCTGTCCTGAGAATGCTGCCTCCGACCCTGCAGGTTCATACTATTGATTTTTGCTGCGAAGTAGACAGTCTAATTCTCTGTGTATTGGCGCTTTTTAAACAACCGAGTGATGCATTACCGCCACCACATGGTCGAAAGCTGCACGCAGTCCCACGGCCCTTGCGGCCCACAGGTGCAAAACTGAAACATTTTTGCGGCCCACTAGGGGGCGCTGGCGGCCCAACTTTGGGCCGCGGCCCTATGGTTAAGAATCACTGGTCTACTGAATACTTTACTGTACTGAGGAGTTAATGCCTTTGGAGTCCTGAGCTCTTGCAAAACAAGCTCAAGTCATCAATGCTCCTCCTCTATGATCGGACATTGGTTTGGGATCTTTGTGATGATATACTGTGTTTGACATGGCACTCTGATGGCCAAATATCTGTACTTTGTTCTCATCTGCCTAAGCTCATTGTTCCAGAAGTCTTGTGGTTTATCCAGATGCAGTTTTGCGAACCACGTTTGTGCTGCTGCCATATTCCTTTGGAGGCAAAAGGCTTTCTTCTGGTAGTCCTTACAACCAAGCCATAGTTGTTCAGTTTTTCATCAAACTGCTACAAACTTTAACATTGAACATCCCGTAGTATCTCTATTAGAGGTGTTTGATTTTTTGGAATTTCTCTGAGCATCTGACCTTGACATAAACTTGGTGAACCGTCTACTCCTAGGCAAATTAGCAAATCTCTCAACCTGTTTTCACTTGTGAAAAGCTTTTCTCACTGCAGAATAGCTGAATTGAATTGTTTAGAAATGGTTTCTGGCATCACACTCTCAAGACTGATGGGCAACAGCATCGTTTCTCTTGAATCGTTTCTAATTTTCCACCTTGACAACATAGTTTGTACACTGCACACCAGCTCCTGATCGATGCTGCATGGTGTACTTAGTTTTTTTTTTTTAGGCACAGCTTTTCCTTTTTGATCTTATCTTTATTTCACAAATAATGTGAGAGGAATCTGTTTTCTGGGTGAAATAAATATGGTCTTTGTTTATTTCATTTTAGAACCTGGTGGTGACCAGATCATTTTAATTATGTTCTGATATGTAGAACACTAACATGAAAAGAGTGTGTACTTTCTTTTCACCATCAGTACCCCTGTGTCAGTTGTTCACTCGTAGTACTGTGTGATCCTCAAACAGCACTTTGGTTCAAAAATGACATGTGTCTATATTTACAGAAAACATAACCAGCGGTGTTAACACTTCTGTGTTGTCATCTATGAGGCTTTTGGCAGATGGCCTTTCATGAACTTATCTGTTCTGCATAGTAACAGCATGTATCAGTGTCCTAATTTGAAAAGTAAAAAAAAGCTCCTCCAGAGACATTTTAAGTCAGGCAAGATAAAACAAGCTTCTTTCTATAACCTGACATTATAGAAGCCATTAAGGTCATCTTAGGATGTCCTAGCTATTTTTTAGCACACCCTCAAAACACTCTGCAGGGCATTTTTCTTTTTAACCGAAAATAAGCCGTGTCTGCAGATAAAAGAAAATGTTTGGAATGGACAGTGCCTTGACATAAGGGTTCTTTTTTGTGCACTAAAGTTGTATTTTTGAATGCTATTGTGTTTTAGAACATGACAACTGTTTCCCAAAGGGATTCTGTGGCCTTGTGTCCCTTTCAGCTAATGATGAGTCACAGTTCTTGATTCAGTGCCAATTGGTGGGTTCAGACCACAGATATCACTTTTTACACCCCCTGACACACAAAAGTTCACCCAAAATCCCTAAAAGTTTTAAGGATATTCTGCACATTGGAAGAAGAATATTACAAGACAACTGTTTTTTTGGAGAATCTGTTTTTAAAAGGAAATTTTCCCACATCTGTGTTTACTCCACGAAATGCATTTAAAAATTATTTGGTTTTTATAACTACAGTTATTTGTTGAGATCATAATTTTGAAATAGTTTTATTTTTAACCTGGTTCCTGGAACAACAAATTGTAATATTGTGATTGAACACAGTGTGGTGTCTGAAATAATCTGACCACTTTAAACTCCAAACAAATCTAAAGAAATTAAACAGAAGAAAATTGAAGACTCTGTCTTTTGTCGATTTGAAAGTGCATCAACAAACAGCATCTTTGATGCATGTAGTTTCAAGTTTAGTAAAAAAAAAAAAAAGATCATTCTTAGGAACAAATTCTCTGAGGCATAAACTAGTGGGATTCTGTAATCTCTTCATTTGCTGTTGGATTCAAAGTTCTCATTTATTGACATAATATTTTTCCCATTATATTCAATGTTTGTTACATTTAATCATTTATTTAAAACAGTTTACTCCAATAATTGTTTTTGTTATGTACAACGTTGGTATTGGTCAAAATCAGAATTGACAGATCATATGTAAAAAGTAATGTGAGACAGTATTGGTATGTAAAGCCCTGTTCAGAGCACAATAGCAGTTTATATGAATTGAATAGATAATTACTGATTTAATTGACTGTAGTGACATTACAGATGTCTCTGAGATTTAAACATTTAGGTAAAGATTCTTGTGGGTGACAGGACTGTGTTGCATGTAGGTAACATAGCTGAATTCCCAGTCATACTAAAATAATAACAAATATTCTTTCAGCACCTAAAGACTAATGTCACACAATGCATTTTTGTAATGGATGTAATGTAATGAGAATATTGATTCAGTAATATGTGCATCACTTTAATACGTTGCTGGAGTAAATTTTGTACAACTTCATAAAGTGCTTGATTTATTCATTAATCTCATAAATATGTATTTAGTCTGGGTTTCTGTTTTCTTTATTATAAACTAAATAATATTAATAAGCTTGATAATAAATACAATGAAAAACTGCGGCTGCATTTATTGTGAAAGATCTCAGTTGCTACTTTAGTTTGAATCTTTGTTTTGTTTGCCTCTGGATGACATGGTGAGAATATGCAAAGCGAAACATTGGTAGCTCACAGATAAATGTGTGTTGTGTTGTTACTGAGACACTGGGGAAGGCTGGAGCATGCTGTCTCTTTGCTTTCCATGCGCATTATGAACAGAAGAGGTAACTATATCATAAAATGAAGAGGAACTAATGAGCCTTTCAGGTAACCAAATGCTGGCTTTCACATTAACTGAGGCGTAGAGAAAAATAGTGCTGTTTTTCAGCAGGTGCAGTTTTACAATGAGAGTGTTTGTTGTGACTGTTGCAGACCAGCTCTTTTTTTCTAGTTAAACCATTTCCTTTACATAGCTTGTTGAAAATATTACCTAATCTGTCATATTAATATTATTGTTCTATCCATCCATCACATTTACATACTTCAATGAACATTGGGTGTTTATGTTTTGAAGTTGTCATGCTCCTGGATCGTGCTTTCTTTAATTAATTTGCTTGACGCTCCAACTCCAGTCTCCACAGATTGGCCCGACACATCAGCTCCAGTCTCTGCGGCTTGATTTGGCCATACCCAGAACTTACTGCTGCCTACCAATGGTCCTTCAGTGGCCTCCAGTGGATCCAGTTACAATATGGACAGAACTTGTACCAAGTTGACTTTAGAACTGGGGTGATCTACTTTCTTAGTCTTAGTCTTAGTCTAGTCTGGATAGGTTCTCTGATCGACTTTTTTTGGCAGACCTGTGAAGTTACCATTGCAGTAATCGATTTGACCAACAGTAAACGCATGGATTAGTTTTTCAAGATCCTGCTCAAACATCAACTCCATTCCTGAGTTCCCTGATGAGGGGGTCCAGACAGACTTGCCTCACATCCAAGTTGTTGCCATGGCTCTTTGCCAGATTCTACTGCTTCTTTGTGCCAAGCCTGCACCTGGCCTTTGTAAGTTTTCGTTTAAATTCATTAGGCATTTCACACTCACCATGCTGCCTGTGCAAATGATGAGTTATCCATGTCATTATAAAAGCAAACAGGTTTAAATCAGAGGCAACCGGACTTTCAATCACTTTTCCTGAAAATGTTTGGCCACTTATCCAGGAGTCTTTGTGAATTCTGGTGGCTCACACTTGAGCCACTCACCATGCTATTTCCAAGTTACTGTTTGCACTTAGGGTCATTGATCTCAAGCAGTCGTTTGGCAAGAGGCAGGGGACATCCAGGACATGTTACCAGTCCATCGCAATGCAACACAGAGACACACAAGACAAACAACCGTGCAGGCAAACACTCATACCCAAGGGAAATTTAGAGAGACCATTTAACCTAACAGTCATATTTTTGGACTTTAACAGAATACCCAAAGAGAACCAAAGCATACAAGGAGAATACAATCAAATTCAAAGCAAAAAGACGCCAGGCCGATTCAAACCCAGGACCCTGTAGGTCAGGGGTTAAAGTACTCCGTCCCTGCGACGGATTTCCGTCAATTGGAAAACGAGCGCTAAAAGTTCCGCCTAGACTTTTTATTCTAGGTATTAAACTGAAGCTGCGTTCAACCAATGAAATCTGGCAGAGCCAGGACATTAGCCAATCAGAAAGAGAGTAGGGCGGGTCTTTGCAAAGCGGACATCTGCCAGTCTGAGATTTATCGGTGTTCATCATTTTAACTTTTGGAAGAACATCTCAAACTGGCGACTGATGGCGTAAATGAAAGTAGCGGTGGTCAAAGGTTTCTTTGGATTTATGCGAACCAGCAGGTCAGAAAGTTCAGCGGATAGAACAGCTGACAGCAACTTCCTCGGTAAGTGTCTGTCGCTGCTCTTGCAGTTAATTAATGAGTTATTTTCACCTTTGGCCATGTCACCTGTCAGCGTTTATTCCCTCGCTTCCAGTAATTTAGCTGATAAACGCGGCGACTAACCAGGGATCTCCCCATGATTCACTGTTATGTTTTTATTTAAAACACGAAGAGTAACGCGCTAGCTCAGGCTAATTTAGCATGACTTTTTTTGAAGAAGGGTCGGAATGTGAAACAATGTCCCGCATTTGACTGGGTCCCATTCAGAAAAAGTAAAAAAAAAATTAAATAAAAAGAAATTCCACATCTGCTTTTCTGAAACAAAGAAGGCAGAGCTGCAGTCATCACTGAGGGCTGCATCAGCAGTCAGTCAATATACAGCAGCGTCCACCTGATGAGCCGCTGCGCTCCAGAACACTCGTTAAATAAAATCACAAGGATTCTGATGCGAACGCTGGAGATAGGCACCAGCAACCCCTGCGACCCCATGAGGGATTAAGCGGGTCAGAAAATGGATGGATTGATGAATGGATTCTGATGCTTACAGATTATTAAGGAAACTACATCAAAAAGATAAAACAAATAAACTGCAGCTACAACATGGACTGGAGAACGGGTTCTAACTGAGTGAGCTTAGAGAAAGGCAATTCTCAGAGAGCTTTTATAAAGTTATTTGTTATTTTTACAGTGGGGCGCGATGTGAAGCGACATTATGGAATCAAGTCGCACCAGAACCAGCTGAAAAACCCTGCTGTGGATCTATGGTCTGATTTTTACTCCAACCCAAAAATACCTGCCTTACAAACAAGCTGCACCTGCCAACATTAACTAAAACAATATTTATCTTTACGCAAAGGTTTATTAACATTTTTCTAATTAAAAAGCGTCAATCTTTAAAAGTAAGTTAAGTTTTTTTCTGAAAAATTTTGATCAATTTTATTAAACGTTTTAAACATTTAGCATCCCAACCATTGATTTTTCCGTACAGGTGTTACATCATGCTGTATCTGATGGGGAAACACAGGGTCGTGGGGGGCTGGTGACCCTGCATTGTATCAATCAATCAATCAATCAATCAATTTTATTAGTCAACTGCAATTTGCATTACAATCGAAATTTCAGTTCCAGTACAACCGTCCCTCACATACACTTAACAAACATTTTGGGGGAATGATTGACTGAGGCCTTGCGTTGCCAGGAACACAGCCAGTCAGCCGCTGCTAAAAAAGCGCAGCTGTATGACGCCTTAGGCATTATTGAAAGTGAACAATGGGGAAAACGTAATGGTTAATGGTTGGTTGCATGGCCCGTGGAGGTGGAGAACAACACTCTTTCTATCGCCTACCAGCCGTAATCGTGAATCAATGTGAAAAAACAAAACAGCTATCTGAACAACGCCGTCACCTATGGCTGACACGGATATCCAGGTCCAATTTGGACGGTGTTAAGCTAGAATACGCCAGAGTCTGCAGTGCTCACTTTGTCACAGGTAATTAACTGTTAAGCATTTAAAACATGTAAGAATATATTAATAATATTTAAACAATATATCTACTTGGGGTTTAGTTAAACCGGGCTGCGAGCCCTGCGTCGGATTGTTTACATTTTTACCATCTTATTAAAACTCACCCGTCCACGTATGATGGCGATTTCCTTCATGTACATAACTTCTACATCTCGTACCCAACCAGATGTGAACTGGTTGTGAGCCTCTAGACCCTTGTAAGCTCTCATTTCCTCAAGACTGTGCAGAGGGTTTTCACTGAACACCAGGTAATGCACTATGTCGCCGTGCTCTACATTTGGCCAATTATCTGGATTACTGCTAAACAAGGCACCGTGGAGGGCATAGGGGTCCATATGGTCGATCACGGAACATTTCCTCAGATATACGTCCTTATCTGGCGGCTCTAGCGTGCTGGCGTACTTATCCATTCGCGATATGATAATATGTGTATGACAACTAGAGACACTGAAGTGAGCCACCCAAGATGGCGGACCGGAAGCTGGCCAGTGACGTCACTGAAAACCCCCTATTGTCAATGGATATTTTAAAAGTTAAAGGCTAAAGTTGACTTTGCACGATAAGCAAGTGAGGTACGTAATGTGGCATAACGTTTACGGCCCCGGGAATATATGGGCTGACTAGAAATCGTTTTGTCAAATTGATTATTTTTGCTTTAACCCATGCTATAGGTGCAAGGTGAAAGTGGTACCAACAGCACCACCATGCAGCCCCAGCATTGTGATTATTTATTCACAAACAAAAGCAAATGATTAACAGCCATCCCTGATCCTTGCTGAACCATGATTGTTGACAAAATCTGACTAAGATATCAAATTATGATACTATGATTAATGTACCAGTCCTTTGCCGAGGTCAGCCCAAAGAGGTTACAGGGAGCCCCATAAACATAATATAAGAGTAGACTCGTCATTGGGCGGGTTCTGCCTATGCTGCGATGCATCAGAGCGTCCGCCATCTTAAATGTGGCAAATCTGCAGTTGCTCAGTCACTTAAACAGAATCAGAGGGACTTTAATCTCTGAATATACTTTGTATTCGTAGTATTTTTTTGTAATATTACAAGTTTATTTTCGTATCCCTTTAGCTTCATTCTCCTGAATTTATTCTCCTAAAGAATAAAAATATTTAAAATAATCTAACCTGGCCCTATTACTCCAGGAGTGAAATAATTCTGCAAACTGTGATTATTCTGTAAATGTTCCCCCTTAATTCTCATAATATGATGTTTTTATCATAACATTATCACTTTTGTGTTTGTTTGTTTATTTTTACTTTATTGACCTAGGATTTCTTTTTCTCTTATTATTAATTTTACCTCTTTAATACTCACCCAAAAAGTCTGTTCCTAAAGGTTCACATATGTCATGGTTTTATGAAATAATGAAGACCACAATGTTTAGATTTAACAAATTGATCCTTATATTCATAACACATACACACATATATATATATATATATATATATATATATATATATATATATGTGTGTGTGTGTGTGTGTGTGTGTGTGTGTGTGTATTCATTGCAGCACAGGAATGAGGCATCTTCTCTGATCCACGTTCACAATAACAGAACTCAACTTTTTTCTGCCACATACAATATGGCGGTGACGTTGACGTGCGAACCTGCGCCCTATGACGTGTCTACGTATATATGTCTGTGGGGAGCCCCCTCTATGTAGACCCATCACCTGCAGAGAAGAACATCAGGATCAGGTGCCATGCAGGTTGGGTGGCAGTCACTGGACTTTGGCGAGCTAATTCCTAGTAGGGGTGGGCGATATATTGAATATACTCGATGTATCTCGAGTTTTCCTCGGCGCAATATTGAACATGGCTTTATCGCGACCATCGCGTGCAAATTTTCGCTGCAAGATTGAGCCGTTGTATTTAATTCACTGTGAGTTTAGTTTCTCCCACATTCTGTGAACGCATCATTCGCTCCGCCTCCGAGCCAGAAAGCGCTCTGGCGCAAACACGCACACACAACAACGAAGCCGTGCGATTACTTACGTTGACGAGACAGCGGACTATAGGCCCATTCATACCCTACGTTTGGCCTACACGTCCGTATTTCTGTCCGTACGTTCTATCCGTTGACTCCTTCATACCTCCGTCCGTTGAGGTGCGCAATAACCAATATGTCCTCTAGGTGGCAGTGCTGGGCGCCAATGATTCGTCACTGATCAAACATGGCGACGGTCCAAGACGTGATTTTGTTGTGTTTGCTCCGTATGTAAACTTTTTTTGTCCCTGTGTCCCGGACACGACACATCATATGTGTGGGTAGTTGCGGACAAGCTCTGCAAGTCGTTCCCCGAATCCCGCCATTGTTTAAAGCCCAGAATTCTAACCTTCTTCGTGATTTTGTTGCCATATTGTACTACAAACTCAATAGCGCCCCCACCGTTTCCGGTAGTATTGCTCCGTATTGATCCGTTTCGTCCGTAATCGTAAACTCCCAGTTTTCGTGTCAAAGTACGGACGAAATCGACGGTTGAAACGTATGAAACACTCCACACGTATCCGTATCCGTCTTTTACGTGAGGTATGAATGGGCCTTATGACGGCAGCGGGCGTTTCAGGCAGTGGTTTGGATTTCACAAGAAGGATGTCGAACAAAATGCGGTAATTTGCTAAACATGTCATAACACCATTGCCACAAAAGGTAGCAGTAGCACAAATTTGTTCCACCTAAAACGTCATCCAGTGCAAAATGAAGACTCTTGTAAACTCCGCGTGTCGACCCCCCCCCCCACACACACACACACACACACCGAAGGGAACTTTAATGAAACCAGACATAAAACAGTAGAAACTGGCGTCTTCTTTTGCTAAATCCCATATGACAGAAAAAAACATTTGTTTAAAATTTCCCAGCACCTAAAGAGCAATGGAAATATTTTTGAGATGCTCTGAATATGTAGCTGCGACTGGTCAGTTGATTTTATAGTCACAGTACAAGCTTTTGTTTTGGGATTGTCACATTTTTATGATACCTTTTATTTCAGGTGTATTTTGTGTCAGATTTGCTGTTCCTTTTGGCCGCTGGGATGTTCTGTTTTTTAAGGTCCAGTGTTGACCATGAAAGAGCTTTAATGTGACAATATTGTAATTTGTGAAAAGCTTCTATGTGCAGCTGTGGTTAAAAAATGGCTAAAATATAACATTTTAAATAAATTTTTATTTTGCAATAAATTTTTCAATCAAAAAAAAATAAATTGACACGTTAATATGAGATATACCAATGCAACTTTAGGCACTATGTGGCTAAAAACATTAGTTTTTCACGATTATTTGAACATATCGTGATATATATCGTGTATCGTGATATAGCCCAAAGATATCGGGATATTAGATTTTCTTCATATCGCCCACCCCTAATTCCTAGTGGCATTATCTAGCTTTGGTGCTTCTCCCCATCAAAAGGAGTCAGTTGAGATGGTTTGGGCTTCTTATCAGAATACCCCATGGGTGTTTTCCACTGGGTAGTTCCACTGGGAGGAGATCCTGGGGACTATATATCCTATCTGGCCTGGGAAAGCCTTATGATTATAAAAAGCTGGAATATGTCGCTGGGGAGAAGGATGGTTGGGGTTACCTCTTGGTTCTGTTGCCGATGTGACCCGAACTCAGACAAGCGGAATACAATGGATAGACGGATGAACAGATGAATAATTAAGTGTCTCTGTACGCAATCTCAATATCACGGTAATAAATATATGCTAATTGTTTAAGTATCATGCATTAGACCCTCGAAACTATCCAAATATTTGGTGATGCTTGTTTTTATTGTAAATCATATCTTTTTTGTGGCATTTACACCATTATAATATATTGCATGTCTTCTTTGTCTGTTAACCTCTGATGGACTGGCAGCCTGTTACCCAATAACTGCTAGAGATAGGCAACAAGATTATAGTCATCTTATTGTAAAACCTCGATGGATTGTTCTGATTTTTTTTCTATTCTACAAATTTTCAATTTAAATGCAAATTAGGTAGTTAGATGTTTTGTGATGGCCCTGATAAAGGCTGCAAGCCAAAATGCGTCGTTCTGCGTTGGCCAGTGGCTGGCCCATGACGTGGTAGTGGGGGTACATGGTTGGGCCATTGTACAAATGTGTTAATGTAGAGAGGATGCACAAGGTAACAAAGAATGTAAGAATTAAAAGAAAATATCCTATTTTGTGAGTAAATGTAAGAGCATTATAATGTCACAACTGCTGTTATTCGAAAGGATCTTTTATTTATTTTTGAATCACCTGCAATCCAGCCATGTTCTTATAGGTGTTGAATGACGTAGTGAATATAACAAGGACTTCTTCCAAATTGAATGGGAAATAAGTAATATGAACTCAATCTTAGTTAAAATAAATTTCATCCATTTGCTAGTGCTTGGAGAAAATCATTTTTCGTCAAAATATATCTGACTTATTTATATATAGTCGGTATATTCAGGTTCATTCTTAAAACCTGAACTCAAAGAGCAATTTCAACCAGTTTCAATCCCAGCTGTAGGGAATGCATGCACATCCACATTAACATGTGATTATCATGATAAAGTCCTATGTTGCGGTTGCCTGACTGAGTGTCATAATACTGCTGCAGACGAAGAGAAACACCCTGATTCAAAAGCTAGAGACAATACAGTGCATTAAGAAGTTTTACCTGGAGCCCATTGTCATATCTGCCCTCAATATTTTAACAAAAGAAAAGATTTTCTCCTAATTACAAGGAAAAAGGTGCCATCCAGTCCTCTGTCTGGGGCTTCATGGGACAAATAACATTGATAAGTGGGATCGTTTAGGGTAGTCTTACTTTCCGTAGGTCCTGAGCTGCAGGGAAATCTAGATTGAAAGAACATGCACGGCTGAGGGACACAGGCTTTTTTAAATGATTTACCCGAAGCTGCATTAGATCAGCAGCCTGCACTGGGACACATCTACCTTGAAACTGCATGATGTGAGAACCTAGAGTCCTTATACTAAGTCAAAGTTTCAGTGTAAATGAATTCAGAAATACTAATCTGATATTGGTTTGATATGAACTGCCTGCCGCTTAATTTGTCAGTTATTTTTATTAGGATTCCTTTGGTACATTTTTGAAGGTCACAGCTGAAATTATTATTGAGCCAAAGCTGTGAGACCATCTTGGTTACAAATTCATGCAGCTAAGAGGAGCATTATCATATCAAACACACGGAAAGAAATGCCCCGAGTCTAGTCTGAGAATCAGTCTGAGCCGTCTGTACAGACATGGGGGGTAAATTCCTTAATTATACCAGGATATTGAATGTGCAGGCCTCAGAGCAGCTGGAAGTCTTCTCTGCGTGATGGATGTCCTGAAAGAGAACCTAACTGAGCTATGCAACAGAGAAAACTGGACTCACAACTAGAATCTTGTTGAACATAAATGCTCAATAAAGACGATCAGTGTCATTTCAAGTCAAAGTGTTTAACAACTTCTAGTTACTGCTTAAAGCCTCTAAAATTAGTGATGATGCCCCCCACCTTCTTGACTGGTCTGTGAAGTGGATATTTAGTACTAGAAAAGTTTTTTTTTCCAAGTTCTGTTAGAGCTTTGAAAACAGAGATGTGTAAAATATAATTATCATCTTTCTCCCCACCTTTCTTTTGGATTTATGACTGTAGCACAAACAGCAATATCAGTGGAGATCATTAAACTGAACCCCAGGGCTCACAGCGATACACTTCATGTATGTTCTTTTCTAAAATTAAACTCTGTCTGCAGTTTGATCACAGGCTTATTTTCTAGTTTGATGGCATAGGTAGCTGGCTCTGGTATTTCAAGGTACAAAGGCAATAATTTGACAAAAAAAATTCTGAAGCGTTCATGCAAGAAATGATTTATGCAGAAGAAAGCATCAATCAGTTAAATAAGGAGACACAGATAACATCCAAAATAAGCTTTTGTTTCCTTGGCTCTTTTCTGTATCTGTTGTCAAGGACACCCTACACCCTCTGCAGCTTTAACAATGTAAAACTGACATAAAATTGTCTGGACAGAAGAAAGGCTGGGAGATTAATAGCTGATAAAAAAGCTTGAATGGTGGATTCTTATTTTAGTGGAAGAGTAACAGTCTGATTAGATCTATGTGTCTTACACTGACCCTTCAAGGCTGGCTAGCAGCAGATGAAATGTATATCACCTAAAAGTGTGACAGGAAGCCTAGTTTTAATGCTTACCAGCAGTCCGTCATTGCTGCATGGCTTATTCGCTGAAACAGTGAATGGAGATAGGAGTAAATGCCTGTGGCGCCTGCATTCTTCCAGGATGAAAGGCTGTGCCGTTAGCGACAGGCATCACTGGAAATTCTCAAGTTCCCCAAGAGCCTAGACAGATGTTATTTTAGACTAAGCTGAAAACAACTCCCAGGGTGCATTTGGTCTAATCGTCTATCCCTGTTGAGCTTGTGGGCCCCACTGGAAAAAATAAATAAGAAATGAAATTGAGATTGGATCCAAACAGAGGCCCAGCTGTTGCTGTGGAAGTCAGCTCTTCAAGGCTTTAGTAACATAAAAATGAAAAGTAAGTTTCTGAATAGGGCTGGATGATAATTAAATAGTTAGAAAACAAGAAGGGTCAATAAAAAGTTCAAAAGAAGAAAGATTTCTCTTCCTTTTGCATTCTAGCCTGTCAGGTAGGTTAATACTACAGTCATTACATCCTCCCAACCGGTCACAAATGCAAACTCAGGAACACTCTGCCCCCGAGTTCAGAAAGCACGGTTCTTTTTTATTCTTTTTAATGTTGGAGTTTTGGTAATAAGTTGGTTGAATAAAGGGTTGAGTTTGAATTCAGTGTTTGTGTGTTCTTTATCTAAAAATAGGACATGAAGCAGCAGCCTAAAAGTCCTCAACTAAAGTCCTAAAAAAAAGTCCTAAAATGTTCTGTAACTTTTAGCTCTGTCCCTGGTCCAACATGCTGGAATCAAGCATCCCCATGAACATTATCAAGTTCTACCTGTTAATGGACTAATTATTCAGTGCTAGTGTGTTAAAGCAGAGACACATCTAAAAGTTTCAGGACACTGGTCCTAATGAGCTGAAATTTGAAATGCGTGTGTTAAAAAAATAAAAAAATAAAAAATAAAAATAGTACCGTTAAAAAGGAAATGATAAACCTAGTATTAGACATAAAACAAAACAAAACTCCAGTCTGTTGGGTGATGTTACGGACAAGGATCTGGATCCAGTTTCAAGTCAGACAGGTCAGTGACGTTTAAAGAGTTTATTACGAAAACCAGGAAGTGGTCACGGCTTCACACCCCGCAAGGAGTCTTGGTCTGACGAACCCCTGGGGCGAGACAACAGGTTAGGGAACGGTAGAGGCTCACAGGTAGTAATGTGGGTTGTTGTGGCACTAACCTGAAGTCGGGGTTGCCAAGACTGGAGAGACTGCTGGGTGGACAGAGCGCAGCGCGAGAGCCGAAGTCCGTCTGCGTGTGAGGCGGTGAGGTCCGATAGGGCTTTTCCAAAGGCGGATGGTCAGTGACGGTCCGGGGTCCAAGATCAGAGAGGCAGAGGTCCAATAAGGGTTCCGACAGGGAAATCCAGAGGCTTTGTCCAGGTCCGGTCTGTATTCAGTAACTTTTGGTCGAGGATGGAGGAAGCAAGGTCGGTACTCACAGCCGGGCGGGGTTCGGGCAACAGGTGGGCAGTCCAGGGTGACCAAACTCAGAAGTTCGGGGATCAGTCGGGGACACAGGCTGGCAGACAGAAGCAGATCAAGGGACAGGCAGGCTCAGAAACAGATGACTACTTTGGGTCGAGTTGAACGAACAGTTAGAACAGAACGCTGGAAGGCTCGCACAGACAGCTTGAGACAATCTAGCACTGTCAGTTAGTTTGTGCGGGGTATATATGGGGAAGAGAACAGGTGAATCCAGTGAAGACTAATTGCAGAGAGGGAGGTGATGAGTAGATGTGTAGAAACAAGGACCAGGACAGTGCCAGTGCAGAGATTGTCACAGAGCCCCCCTGTCAAGGGCGGATCCCAGACGCCCTAGGTTGGTCGGGGTGAGTTTGATGGAAATCCCTGATGAGGGACTTGTCCAAAATAAGGCGAGAGGGGACCCACTGGCGCTCCTCTGGTCCGTAACCCTCCCAGTCGATTAGATACTGGGTGCCTCGCCCCCATTTCCGAGACCTCAAAATGCGCCTCACAGTAAACGCGGGCGACCCGTCAATAAATCGGGTGGGTGGTGGGGGTCTGGAGGCAGGAGCCAGACTAGAGGTCCTGACAGGCTTGAGTCTGGAGACGTGAAAAGTGGGATGGACCTTCATAGAGGGAGGCAGGCGTAGACGGGCCGCCACCGGGTTCACCATTCTTAAGATAGGAAAAGGCCCAACGAACCGCGGTGCAAGTTTTCTGCACTCCCCCTTTAGGGGAAGGTCCTTGGTGGAGAGCCAGACTCTCTCCCCAGGCTGGTAAAGGGGAGCTGGGGTCCGCCGACGATTGGCGGCCCGAACCTGCGTTTGAGAAGAAGTGAGAAGGGCCCTCCGAGCCCTCCTCCAGGCTCGCTGGCATCTCAGGGCTGACAAACGGGCGGAAGGAACTCTAGATTCCCTCTCCTCGACAGAGAACACAGGCGGCTGGTAACCATAAACAACATAGAAAGGTGAAAGCCCCGTAGAGCTAGAAGGAGCGGAGTTCAATGCGTGCTCCACCCAGGGCAGATTCAGAGCCCACTTAGACGGATCGGAATCGCAGATCATGCGAAGCTTAGCCTCGACCTCCTGATTAAACCTCTCAGTCTGCCCGTCGGTCTGGGGGTGAAAACCTGAGGAGAGATTAACGGAAATCCCCAGCATAGAACAAAACTCCTGCCAGTAGCGGGCAACGAACTGGGGACCCCGGTCTGAGACTATATCTGCCGGCAGGCCATGAAGACGGAAGACCTCCTTTGCCAGGATGAACCCCATCTCCTTGGCTGAGGGGAGCTTGGGAAGGGGAACCAGGTGGACCATCTTAGAAAATCGGTCCACAATGGTGAGGATGACCGAATTACCCTCTGAGGCAGGCAGGCCAGTAACAAAGTCCATTGACAGACTGGACCACGGCCGGGAGGGCACCGGCAGAGGACATAACAAGCCGGAGGGAGGTCGACGGGAGACCTTAGCCTGGCAGCACTGGACACAAGCGGAAACAAACTCCCTGACATCTCTCGTTAGTGTGGGCCACCAGAACTGGGGGCGAATCAGGTGAAGGGTCTTGGTGATGCCAGGGTGGCAGTACAGGCGGGAGCTATGACATAGCTCGAGAACCTTGCCTCTCAGAGAGTCTGGAACGAAGAGTCTGTTCTTGGGACAGGCCTCCGGAACACTCACGCCCTTTAGGGAGCTCCTGATCTCTCTTTCCAGGTCGAGCCGGGTCACGGCACATCTTACCGTGTCTGGAAGAATGTATTCTGACGCCTGCTGAGTGCCCTCCTCATCGACCTCAAACATCCGGGAAAGGGCGTCGGGCTTAGTATTCTTGGATCCCGGTCTGTAAGATAGGGCAAAATTAAAGCGGCTAAAGAAGAGGGCCCACCTTGCTTGTCGAGGGTTCAACCTCTTGGCTGTCTTCAGATATTCCAGATTCCTGTGATCGGTCCAGACAAGGAAGGGGAGCTTGGATCCCTCCAACCAATGCCTCCACTCCTCCAGCGCTAGCTTAACTGCTAGGAGTTCCCGGTTACCTACATCATAATTACGTTCAGCAGGTGACAATTTTCTAGAAAAAAAAGCACATGGGTGCATCCGTCCATCTTTGGCCTTCTGACTGAGCACCGCTCCTACCCCAGAGGAAGAGGCGTCCACTTCCACCACAAACTGTCTTTCTGGGTCAGGAGACACAAGAACTGGGGCCGAGGTAAACCTAGCCTTGAGTTGGCTGAACGCCTCATCAGCCAAGTCATTCCAGGCAAACCGTACTTTGCTTGAGGTTAAGGCATGAAGGGGAGAGGCGATCTGACTAAAGTTACGGATGAATCGGCGGTAAAAATTTGCGAACCCCAGGAACCTCAGTAACTGCTTCCGGTCGGTCGGTTTGGGCCACTCACAAACCGACCGAACCTTTGCCGGGTCCATGGAGATCTGACCAGGAGACAGCATAAACCCCAGAAACGAAAGGGAGGTGACATGAAAGTCACATTTCTCTGCTTTTACGAATAGTTGATTTTGGAGGAGGCGGAGCAGAACCGATCGAACCTGCTGTCTGTGGGTCGAAAGATCCCGAGAATAGATGAGGATATCATCTAGATAAACAAAAACAAACCGCCCGATCATGTCCCTGAGGACCTCATTGACGAGGTTTTGAAAAACCGCCGGGGCATTGGTGAGGCCAAAAGGCATTACTAAATACTCATAATGGCCTGTTGGGGTATTAAATGCGGTCTTCCACTCGTCTCCCTCCTTTATCCGAACCAAATGGTAAGCATTTCGTAAATCCAATTTGGTAAAGATCTTGGCGGCCTGTATCTGGTCAAAAGCGGAGTTCATGAGGGGTATGGGATAACGGTTTTTGACTGAAATGTCATTGAGACCCCGGTAATCGATACAAGGGCGGAGGGAACCGTCCCTCTTTCCCACAAAGAAAAACCCTGCGCCTGCTGGAGAGGAAGACGGACGAATTATCCCTGCTCTCAGGGCCTCGTCAATGTATTTCTGCATGGCCTCTGACTCGGGAGTGGACAGAGAATAGAGGCGTCCCCTAGGAGGAGTAGTACCAGGAAGCAGGTCGATGCAGCAGTCATAAGGTCTGTGAGGAGGCAGACTGGTGGCTTTGGCCTTGTTAAAAACCTCCCTCAGATCAAGGTACTCACGGGGCACCTTAGAAAGGTCAGGGTAATTCTCCATGTCGGACTCAGGAGCAAAGGAAGGTTGGGCTGACCGTAAACACGATGCTGAACAGGAAGAGGCCCAACCCGTAACCTCCATCCTGCGCCAGTCAATAAGAGGATTATGCCTCTTGAGCCAGGTGATGCCCAAAATCACCGGGACCTGTGGAGAATCAATAATCATAAATGTGAGTACATCCCTATGATTACCTCCAATGAGAAGTTCCACAGGTTCCGTGATGAGTCGTGACTGGTTGAGTTCATGGCCATCCAGTGCGAGGACGCTATGAGGTGACGGGCCCGGATGGAGACCTATGCCCAGCCTCCTGGCCAGCCCCTCGTCCATAAATTCGGTATCCGCCCCCGAATCAACTAGGACAAATACGTTGTGAGTACCGGCAGAAACTGTCAAAATAGCAGGTAAGAGGCGATCTGAGGAGGCAGAGAACTTTGTATGGCTCAGTAGAAACCTCCTCCGCTCTACTGAGCCTGACCTTTTACCGGACAGGATCGAACCAGATGTCCTTTACCCCCACAGTAAAGACAAAGGCCCTGCCGTTGTCTATGCAGGCGCTCCTCCTTAGTTAAACTAGACCTGCCCAGCTGCATGGGTTCTGGATCGGGCAAAACAGTCGCCGGTGGTGCAGTTGGACCTGCAGGGGGCAGCACCGGACGAAACGAAAGGACTGACCGACGCTCTCTACGCCGCTCCATGAGGCGGAGGTCAATTCTGGTAGCAAGATCCTCGAGATCCTTCAAAGACCGAGGATAGTCCCGAAGGTGTCCCAGGATCTCGGCAACACCGGCTTCGAGCTCGGAAATGGACCTTTCTACTCCTGCCCGCCAATTGCCTTCTGACGATGGATCCATACTTTGGCTAGATTGTGCTGTTACGGACAAGGATCTGGATCCAGTTTCAAGTCAGACAGGTCAGTGACGTTTAAAGAGTTTATTACGAAAACCAGGAAGTGGTCACGGCTTCACACCCCGCAAGGAGTCTTGGTCTGACGAACCCCTGGGGCGAGACAACAGGTTAGGGAACGGTAGAGGCTCACAGGTAGTAATGTGGGTTGTTGTGGCACTAACCTGAAGTCGGGGTTGCCAAGACTGGAGAGACTGCTGGGTGGACAGAGCGCAGCGCGAGAGCCGAAGTCCGTCTGCGTGTGAGGCGGTGAGGTCCGATAGGGCTTTTCCAAAGGCGGATGGTCAGTGACGGTCCGGGGTCCAAGATCAGAGAGGCAGAGGTCCAATAAGGGTTCCGACAGGGAAATCCAGAGGCTTTGTCCAGGTCCGGTCTGTATTCAGTAACTTTTGGTCGAGGATGGAGGAAGCAAGGTCGGTACTCACAGCCGGGCGGGGTTCGGGCAACAGGTGGGCAGTCCAGGGTGACCAAACTCAGAAGTTCGGGGATCAGTCGGGGACACAGGCTGGCAGACAGAAGCAGATCAAGGGACAGGCAGGCTCAGAAACAGATGACTACTTTGGGTCGAGTTGAACGAACAGTTAGAACAGAACGCTGGAAGGCTCGCACAGACAGCTTGAGACAATCTAGCACTGTCAGTTAGTTTGTGCGGGGTATATATGGGGAAGAGAACAGGTGAATCCAGTGAAGACTAATTGCAGAGAGGGAGGTGATGAGTAGATGTGTAGAAACAAGGACCAGGACAGTGCCAGTGCAGAGATTGTCACAGGTGAATAATCTTTCTGAGCAGCAATATCCCCATTTCTCCTCTGAACTCAGACATTGTTGCTATTTTTAATCACCGTTACAAAGACAGTTAATGGGGACAGAATGGGGACACAACTTTATAAGAAAGCACACTGTGAAAAACAAACACTGAGCGTGTTTGCAAAGGTTTTGAGTCATCCCTCCAATCTAATTTTGTTCTTTCTAACACCTTCCTCCCTAGAAACTGGACTTTTTGTCATTTTTTGAAAACATCTTGAGTTATGCTTCTTTGGACTTTCTGAGGGTCTAAACTTTATTGTTGAACTGTGGCTTTTTGAGTCATTATGAACAGCTTATTAATGTAACTGGATAAATGACATATGCATCATTTAAGCATAGAAGGTTTATGAAGTAAAAGGATAAACTGTTTTTGTGTCTAGACTTCACATCATATTTTTTCTGCGATGAAGAAAACGCAGGAGGTCATTAAAGGTCAAATGGGAAGTATTTCAGATGATTAACTAAAGTATTATGCATCTTTTGGGCCTGGTGTCAGGTGTTCTCTGTTTTCTCGCTTGTTTCTTAAAGACATATATTTCACAAACAGTTCAAATGATGCCAATATTTTCTTAGGTCTGAAACTTCTTCCTTTGTCGACCACTTGTCTAATTATCCCCGTTTTTTTTGGTTCCACTTTGCAAACCATGCTGTTATGGTCAGACACAAAGATTGGAAATACAATGAGTGAAAGACCATTTAAAGTCCAAAGAAAGGCGTAGAAAGACCTCCAGAGAGCGACTTCAGAACGTGACATTCAGAAAGCCTTGAGAGCTGTCAATTAAAGCGGCCTTAACAGATTTACAGGATCATCTGACTGATTGGAAGCAAAATCTGAAGAAATATGGAATAGTTTCACGTTTGTATAGTAACTTAGCAATAGATTGTTTTCATGTCTGACTAGATGACAGACATCAGAACATCTGTTAATCTACAAGCGAATTTCTGAAAAATAATCCCGGAAATACTCAGGAATTTCTTTAGATACCATATCAAAGTGTAATGACAAGAGAGTGTCATTACAGCACAATGCCCTTTTTATCTTAGCTGGCGTAAGTCATTGTGAGCTGATGGTCAATTCAGAACCACAAAAGCTACTGATGCAAGCATTTGGGTGTCGTTACGTATTGGTTAAACTTTCTTTGCAGAAGCATTCTACTTTCAGTGGCTACATGGCTCACCTCCAAACTGAAATGCTGTAATTCTGCCTGGACCGTCCATATTCAGAGTGACCTGCAAGATAAAACGATACACCTGGACACAAAACTTAGAAAGAGAGAACAAATAACAGGAGAAGATACTTTCACGCAGAAAATTGATGATTCCACTGTTATGATTCTATCTCTTCATCGTAGTTCTAAAATGTGATGAACTGAATTTAGTTTTCATTCAGTTCAAAACAACATGCCAGATTACAGTCGGCAGCAGACCAACATGTCTCTAGAAATGAAAGTTTGTCTAGAAACTGTAATATGGCTTTTTATGGTGCTTTTTGCGTAATTCCTTCTTCCCACCTGAGTGGACATGTAGCTCATGTTAGTACAGCACTTGTTTAACTGTGGATAATGACATTTTCAGCCATCATCTTGACAAGGTCTTTTGCTTTGGCTCTTGATTTAAAAAATTTGTACCAAATGACGTTAATCTCTGGGGCAGACAACCCTTCAACTTCCTGAAAGGTATGATGATTGGACATCCACTTTGTGTTCATACTTGAGTGGAAGTGTGTGGGCAGATGAATGTGGGACCTTCAGGCATTCGGGAAATTGCATCCAAGGATGATCCAGACTTGTGGGGGTTCAAAATTCTCTTCCTGATATCTCATTTGATTTCCTCAGGTTTCTCCATGACGTGACAAAAGGAAGCAGCGTGTCTGAGGTTTTACCTTCAAAGCAAATTCACAGATATTCTTCCATTTATCTCAGTTTATGTCAGGAGCTTACAACGTTGTTAGATCAGGGATTCCCAAAGTGTGGTGCGCAAGCTGCCACTAGGGGGTGTTCGAGATGAAAACTGTAATGGCGGTCTGAGTGTTTTTTCCCCCACACCATTAAGACGTGTAAATAAACATTTCCTTTCAATTCAATTAAATTTTATTTATATAGCGCCAATTCATGAAACATGTCATCTCAAGGCACTTTCCAAAATCAAATTTAATCAGATTATACAGATTGGGTCAGGTTATACAGATTGGTCAAAAGATTTCCTATCTAAGGGAACCCAGTTGATTGCATCAAAGTCTTGACAAGCAGCATTCACTCCTCCTGAAGAAGCTTAGAGCCACAGGGAGAGTCATCTGCATTGTCCATGTGCTTTGCAGCAATCCCTCATACTGAGCAAGCATGAACATGAACATAAGCCACTCTAACTATAAGCTTTGTCAAAAGGGAAAGTTTTAAGATTAGTCTTAAAAGTAGACAGGGTGTCTGCCTCACGGACCAAAACTGGGAGTTGGTTCCACAGGAGAGGAGCCTGATAGCTAAAGGATCTGCCTCCCATTCTACTTTTAGAGACTCTAGGAACCACCAGCAGACCTGCAGTCTGAGAGCGAAGTGCTCTGTTAGGAACATACGGGGTAATCAGAGCTCTGATATGTGATGGAGCTTGATTATTAAGGGCTTTATACGTTAGAAGAAGAATTTTAAATTCTATTCCTGATTTAACAGGAAGCCAATGAAGGGAAGCTAAAATAGGAGAAATATGATCCCTCTGGTTGATTTTCATCAGAACTCTTGCTGCAGCATTTTGGATCAGCTGAAGGCTTTGAACTGCATTTTCTGGACTTCCTGATAGTAAAGAATTACAATAGTCCAGCCTTGAAGTAACAAATGCATGGACTAGTATTTCAGCATCACCCCTGGACAGAATATTTCTAATTTTGGCAAAATTCCAAAGGTGAAAAAAGGAAACTCTGGAAACCTGTTTAATATGGGATTTAAATGACATGTCTTGGTCAAAAATAACACCAAGATTTTTTACTTTATTACCAGAGGCCAAATTAATGCCATCCAGATTAAGTGATTGGTTAAGAAGTTTATTTTTTGAGGACTCTGGTCCAAAGATTATAACTTCTGTCTTGTCAGATTTTAAATGCAGGAATTTTAAAGTCATCCAGCTTTTGATGTCATCAAGACATGACTGCAGTCGAAGTAATTGATTGGATTCATCAGGATTTATGGATAAATATAGCTGAGTGTCATCAGCATAACAGTGGAAATTAATCCCATGCTGTCTGATAATTTTGCCAATCGGAAGCATATATATAGTAAAGAGAATTGGTCCAAGGACTGAACCCTGTGGTATTCCACAGGTGACTCTAGAGTTTGAGGAAGATTTATTATTAACATGAACGAATTGGAATCTGTCCGATAGATAAGATTAAACCAGCCTAATGCTTTTCCTTTAATCCCTACAGTATGCTCAAGTCTTTGTAGGAGAATATTGTGATAAACTGTGTCAAATGCAGCACTGAGATCTAGCAGGACAAGTATAGACAAGTCCATTATCTGAGGCCATGAGAATATCATTAGTGACCTTCACCAGAGCTGTTTCAGTGCTATGATGAGCTCTGAAGCCGAACTGAAACTCTTTAAATAGGTCATTACTTTGTAAATGTTCACATAGTTGATTAGCAACTACTTTCTCAAGGATTTTAGATAAGAAAAGATTAAAATCAAAAACTGTAAATTTAATCAATAAATACAAATGTATTGTAATGATCCGTATTAGACTTTATTGCTCAGTGCTGTTGCATACTTACTGTTTCTTTAAGTTAGGTTGTTTTGGGTGTAAACTGGAAGAAATGTGTGGCTTCCGAGGGGAGGAGTGGTGGTTCCGGGGCCTACCGGGGGAGGGGGGGGAGAGAGCTGTCCCATTCTGTCCGTCCTAAAATAAAGTGTTAGTGCACTTAGTGCAAAAACCTCGGTCTGGTGCTTGGGTGTCATAACGGAACGATACAGTATTCACACTAAAATTTATTTATTTAGAAGCAGTCTTCTACGCTTAATTTTAAGGTGACATATACGCAGTGTACTGTAAATGCGCACCTAGCTTTTGCCCTCCACTTCATTCATTCTGGCAAATATTCTCAATTGGCTAAAATCAGGGAAACTGCTATGCAGGTGAGACATCTATGGTCAAAGTTAGTGATGAAGGAGGAGAGGAACCAAGAGAGAGAGGATTTGGAGGCAACAGAGGAGAGAATTTCAACGGATCTGAGAGGAGAAAGCGAGCAAGAATCAGAAAATGTCTTTTTCTCTCTCCTGACTTTACGTCGTTACGTCAGCAGAGGAAAAATTTAATTCTGACCGAAAGTTTTATTTACAAGATTAAATTGAGTGAATGTCTCTCTAGTAATCACGCAGCGCCTACAAACAGCGCTGCTCGTGGTGCTGTGACTCTGAACCACGACAACCACTGATGCGCGTGTCACGCCCACACCGCTGCTGCTGGGAGGAAATTGGTGTAGACGCGGTTGTTTGACTATGTTCACGCACAGAGCTGTAATACTTTTCATTGTGATTCAGACAGGCGCAGTTCATTTTACAGATGCAGTTTTAGCGCATATTCAGACCGGAACAGGGAAACCGGCGGTGGGGCTGCTTAATAACTGCTTTATAATAGCTTTATCGAGCACTCTGTTATTGTTACTTTGTGCCGCTCTACCAGTTCTCTCACTGACTCGCTCGTCATCAGACACAAATCAAACGTCTTCGTGTTTGTATTCTGCGGCGTAAATTGTGAGTCAGACTCAGATTAAGAAGCTGGTATGTGAAATACATAAAGTGATAACACGCACAGGTAGATCATCAGAGTTTAGTCCGTGAATCCACTTGGATGATCTCTGCTTCTGAGACGTTTCAGGTTGTGGAGCTGTGACCGATCTTTCTCTGGCTTCTGTTGTGGATGTTGTGTGTAACTTTATTGCAATTTATTTCAAATTATGTTCTAATTTTATTTACATAACCTTTGTTGTGACGGATGAGTTGTAACTGCAACTGCAATTTTCTTTTCTTTTTTTGAAGATTGGGGGTGCGTCAACCCGGTTGGGACAAGGAAGGGGGTGCGCGGCAAAAAAAGTTTGGGTTCCCCTGTTAGATTAATCAGGTTGGCCGTTCTGTAGGGCTGAGTTCTTATCCAAAGCACTTCCACCTATTATAGAACCATTAAGTTGTATTAAATAGATATTTTTTGTATTCATTTGCATGTCAGTTTTAATTCAAATCTCCAGTTTTGCATATTAAAAAACACAATAACACTGAGGAGACAAGTGAGATTGCAGGAGGAAAAATGAGGAGAGACAGTGGAAGTTTATTTGCTGTCAGTGTGGACAAACAGAAGAGCAGGCAATTAGAGGGCAAAAATTACTGCATCTCAAGTATTCAAGAATGTTTAAGTGGAAATCATGATTCAAAGGTACTGACAGCCCGTAACTATAAATCATAACTATGGTGCATTCATGGGTAGCGTCATTAATAGTTCCTATGTATTGGTACAGTTTATCAAGCCGGAGCATGGAGTTGCCTACGGTTGGTGAAATCCTAACATAAAAATAATAAAAATGTCAGGTTAATGTGCCATCTTTACTAAAATTTAATTAACAAAGAAATACTCTTTTCACCATTTTTGCCACCATGATGAAAAACATTGAGCTACCTGAGAATATCAGAAATTCTGCTATCAAATCCAGAGCCATCCCCCCGAGGATACAGCTGAAATATCCTGAAATCCTGCTTTAAAGAGAAAGGGGTCGTTCAAAGAGGAGTAGAAGAGACAAAGACTCTCAGAGATAAGCCCCATAGTTCCAGCTGTAATGTTCCCTGGACAGAGAATGGTAAAATACAGATATGTAGGTGTTCTGTTCATTAGTAGTTGCACTGGAGTTGTGTGGGAGTGGGCTTTGGGGGGATGGAATGGATGTATCATTGTGCACATAGAATAGTCTGAAGAAAACGGTTTGACAAACTGTAAATAGAACAAGATGGCGCATGGCTGTAGTGTAAAAACCAGTCACTCTGGGGTGCAATTGGCTGTGATAGAAGCTGGAACAATCAAATCTGTAAGTGTGCTGTTTTCTGTCTGTGGATCAGCTATGACGATGGAGATGCTGTTATAACGGACAGAACAAGAATTCACAGCTGTCAACGTAAACTTAGAAGGAAACAGATTTATGTCTCATGTCACTGTGGAATATTCATATTGCTAAATTATTTTAACTTACTTTGGCTTGCGGACATTTCTTTGCATGTCAGTCCAACTTTATTTATCTTTCTAATCCTTCCTCATGTTTTATATATATATACAGGTCCTTCTCAAAAAATTAGGGTTTTCATAAACTGTATGCCAAAATCATCCGTATTAAGACAATAAAAGACCTGAAATATTTCAGTTAGTGTGCAATGAATCTAAAATATATAAATGTTCAAGTTTTATCATTACATTATGGAAAATAATGAACTTTATCACAATATGCTAATTTTTTGAGAAGGACCTGTATATATATATATATATATATATATATATATATATATCCTAGATAAGGTAGATTTTGGAATACTTTGCACATTTACTCCTTCATATGAAACACTCAGATATGTGGTGGGAAAACCAATATCTTCTGTATAAACAGAGATGTATCTTCAACGTGAAATGGATCTCTGGGAAATTTGTCTCATGGAAGTTAAGGCAAAATGGGACTGCAGATTCATTTTCATTAGTTTACAACGTTTTTCTGACTTTTGTGAGATCATCTAATGCCCTGTTAATGCTGCATAATTTTGGTTCCTTTAGATTTTTTGACTTGATTTGACATTTAAAATTCAGTGGGCAAAACTGAGAAAATTATTCATTTAGGTTACCGGGGTAGACGGAATTAATGTTGAATTATACCCTCCATTTCCATGCAACAGATTGCTATTTTACCCTTTTAGGTTTCAGCAGACAGTATTTTTTGATGCAACCTGCTTGTCATGAGCAGCGCCCTCTTTTAGTGAATTGCATTTGTTTTATACTGTAATTTACATAAAGTGTGCATAATTATGAGCAGCTCTTCCCCTTTAAGTATGATCCTTATTTCAATGCTGTTTGAGAATGAAAGGAGTTGCAAATTCTGTCTTATAGACTGTTAATGCAAAGAAATATCTCAGTGACTTTACCATACTTTCTGTCCACCTCTTATTTCCATCCACCTGTCTCATAACTAGTTGTTTAAATACATTACTTTCTGGCTTTTTGCACTTCAGATTTTTTTAAGGTGTTCAGTGGTGTACATTTGTTTTAAATATAACCGTTGTGAAGTAGTATCTTGGTTTTATTTTTGTTATTTACTGCTCTTTAGTGTGACTGTAGTTACCTACCCCATGCCATGCACTCTGAGCCCACAGTGTATGAATATAGCTTCTGGCACAGTCGTTTTTACAAGTAGTGACTGAAAGTTTTTTTCATGCTTTAAAGTCTGAGAAGAGTGTAAAAATAAACGTAGTTGAAGATGTGGAAAGTACTGTGATAACAAAGTCTGCATGTGCAGGCAAAGCCCCAGCCCAATTTTACCCCTGCTGTTCTACAGTTTGTTTATTGGTGAAAAATCGAGCCCTATAAAGAAAAGAGCAGCCGACTTAAAGTCACCAACAGTGAAGGTGCAGAATGCTGTGGGAATGTTTTGCTGTGGTGCTGGAGGCACTAAACGTATCAAAGAGTAACGCCATGGGAGTACAAGACTTTTCTGAGCAAATTGTGGCACAAAATGTTGAGAAAAAAGGGCACAGAACAAAAGATGACTGTTTTAAACTTAAATCTTTCTGAGAAAACAAAGCTCAGTCTTGTTTAGGAGAAAAAGCATAAAAATCACTTGCACACATGACAGAGGTTGTTGCTAAGTAAGACTGCATACAGGCCGGTGCATCAGGGTTTTACACGGCACTAACAGATGTTTAGATAATGTTGTAAACCAGGGTTTACCACCAGACTTCAGAGAAGATGACACATATCGTAGCATTTGGTGTTTGCATTTTTTTACACCAACATATTACTGTGAAGAACTGTTTCCTGCCTTACAGACTTTTTTTTTTGTTTTTTGCATTTGGCATTCTGTCGAACTTAAATGTTTCAGCTAATTTTTTTAAGCATAAAACGATGCAACCTTTCTTACTTTGGCCAATTAGGTCACTCCATAATTCAGCACGAGCAGTGAAGCAAGTTGGACAGCTAGCGGCGTAGCAGGTGTGTCATGGGGGGAATGAAATTTAAGACTTTTCATTTGCTGGGTTTGTGATTCAGGAAAGGAAAATGCATCTTAAGCCAGGGACTGTGGATGATATTCTTTTTCTGCATAGCAACCTTAAAAGCAAGGCCTAAATATCAGTGTATTAATAAAATAAACAGACATTGGAATAAGTTAATTGTAGCTCTGTATTTTTGGAGCCCAAATGGTCTTGTATATCGTGCACTCTAAGTTTTGAGTTTTATTCTTAAACTGTCTATGTTGATTTTATGGTAAAGTCGGACAGTCTTTGAAAAAGGAGCTTGTTTTGATCTATGTATTTATGTCGGTGTGAGTGTGTATGTGGGAGAAAAAAAGCCCCGCATTTGGCTTGTTTGGCTGGTCATCTGGTCAACAAACAACTTTTATGCAAAACATCTGCAGTTATGTGCATTTTGATGACATCTTAAGCGAAACATTTGCATGATATATTTATAATCTTCGTTCAGGGAAGAGAGACAAAATTTCCTTTATTAGTTTTGCCAAGGATTTTTCAGTAGCTTCTCAAAAAGACGTGAGAGAGCAATATTGTGATGCTTGTTGCCATTGCCAACGATGTGCACCGACTTTGTGTTCATAAAAGACAATATTTAAGGAAAACATCACAGTTCTATGCATTTTGATGACATCTCTGTCAGGATCTCGGCACTGATATCTGGTCTGATCACTTATTTCACACACCTGTTTAACTCCGCCTTGTTCTCATTACCGCTCACCTGCTCCACCTGCATATGACAGTATATATTCACCCTCCAGACCTCCAGATAATCCTCGCTAGAAATGTCTTTAAAATGCATGTAAACACAGTTGTCTTGCTTAATTGTTTAATGTAGGCTGTGTTGACGGCAGGGGGCTTCCCCGTGCTTCAACTTGTGACACTGAGGGAACCTGACCAAGCGTCAATATATTTTATTTTTTATTTATTTATTTCAGTTTCTTTGAACAAAAATACAAGTAAGATTTACATTGAAATGTTAAGACATTTTAGTAGTGCTCAAAAGGAGTAGGTAGAAGTTCTGAGAACTTATAAGAACCTACCCCCAATTACAATATTCATGTCATGTAACATATGCAGTCTTTTGATAAATGGCATTACAAATCAAAGCACACTTACATGAATACGGTGTTTTATTTTAAAGCAATTGTACAGAAGAAGATATCTAGCAGTACTTATTGAAAATGTTACAAATTATCACATTTAAATGTTTGGGTTACATGCATATTTTTTAAAGATGACATATTTATACCTGCTTTTAAATTGTCTTAGCGTGGTACTCCTTTTTATTTCTATATCTAAGCCATTCCACAACACAACTCCTGCTATGTCTGAGCCCCAGACTTTTAAGTGTGGTGTGAACGCCACATCTTCTCAACACAAATTCTCCTCTCAAATTGTAATTCTCTTCTCTACTGTTGAACATTTTTTGTATATTGACAGGAAGTAGATCACGGCTTGCTTTGTACACTACAGCAAGAGTTTTAAATTTGATTAAGTCTTCAATTTTCATTATGTGAGATTTTAAGAAAAGTGCATTAGTATGATCTCTGAATCCAACATTATGAATGATTCGTAAGGCTTTTTTCTGAAGTTTGATAAGTGAATCTAGATTACTTTTGTACGTATTACCCCAAACCTCTATGCAATAACTAATGTATGGAAGAACTAATGAATTGTAGAGGATATGTTGTGCTCTATAGTCAAGCAGGTGTCTTACTCTATAAAGTATTGATATACTTCTTGCCATTTTTGATTGAACGTTTGCTTTTTGGGGTTTCCAACTTACATCATGACTTAAAATCACACCCAGAAATGCATGTTCATTAACTCTCTCAATATTAATATTGTTTATTTGAACATTTACTTGAATGTCTTTTGGTCGTTATTATCATTTTAGTTTTAGAAATGTTCATTGATTATTTATTATTGTCAAACCATTGTTTTAACTTGTTTAATTCTGTTGAGATTTCAGTCATTAGGAGCTGTAGATCTTTCCCTGAGCAGACTATGGTAGTGTCGTCTGCAAATAATGTAAACTTAAATTTTGCTGAGATATGACAAAGGTCGTTTATATATAATAAAAACAGTTTAGGGCCCAAAATAGATCCTTGGGGCACACCACAAGTGATGTACCGTCTTCTAGATGAGAATTCACCTAGCTGTACATATTGTTCCCTATTAGACAAGTAGGATTTGACCCAGTTCAGTGGAACTCCTCGAATGCCATTTTTCTCAAGTTTTTGTATTAATATTTGGTGATCCATTGTATCGAATGCTTTTTTCAGATCTATAAAAACTCCTACAGGGATTAATTTATTATCTATATTATCAATTATCTCCTCAACAACATCCGTTAAGGCTAAGGCAGTACTTCGTTTGTTTCGAAAACCATATTGATTTTCATTAAGTAATTTATGCTTCTCTATAAACCTATCGAGACGAGCTGAGAAAACCTTTTCTAGAATCTTTGAAAACTTAGGTAAAATGGATATGGGCCTATAATTTGATATTTCCTGCCTATCCCCACTTTTGAATATAGGCACAACTTTTGCAACCTTCATTTGAGCTGGGAATGTTCCCGTTTCCAGAGGTAGATTACATATATGAGTTATGGGTACAACTATTTCATGAATGATTCTTTTGATTAGAATCATGTCAGTGTCATTGTGATCTTTTGATTGTTTGCTCTTGCATGGATTTATAGTGCCTATTATTTCTTTACTGTTTGCTGGAGTCAAGAACAGCGACTCCTGAATTTCCAAAACATTTCCTAAAATATTTCCATTATTTCCATTATTTGAATTATTAATTTTGTTATATATATGACGAGTAGAGAGTGAGAATGTGTTGGTGAGCGCAGTGCACACTGCATCAGAGCGTCAGGCAAAGTTCTTTACTGCCTTTACTGTTATTAAGACAGTATTCTGCTGCAGCTGCAAAACTAAAGCACGTTGTGACGAAGCACTAAACTAAAATGAACGGCGGTGTGTATAGATTGGGATCATGGGTCGGATAATGCATTATTACTTACGGGTCCGGGCAGTCCCAGGTTTTAAATGGGGATAATTGCGGGTAAAGGTTTGGGTCTTGGTTCTGAGCTCTACGGGTTCGGGCGGATGCAGGTTTGAAAAATCAGACCCGTGCAGGACTCTGTTCTACTTTATATAGACCACAATGGAATTATTTCAATGTGAAAAGGAAGAACTTAAAAGCATGATATGTCCCTTTTAATAAAAAACAGTTATCCAGACCAACGTGAACCCTGTGAAATGTGAAGCCATTATCTCCCTTGTTAAAGCATATTTAACTGTGATTAACCACATACTTTGGTTAAATTTCATGACGTACGCTCAGGTTCGATTACTGTCTTACTTGTAGGATCAAGGAATTGCCCTAACAGAAGCTGTCTAACAACATAAAAGAGGCTAACAGATTTAAAAATCAGTATCTCGTGACCTGATCTAAAACTAGATAAGCAGGGTCACTGAGATCTGTCTGCCTGGAAATTGTTACAAGGCCATTTCTAAAGACTTTGGACTCCATGAACCACAGTAAGAGCTATAATTGAAAAGTTAGAAAACATGTAACAGTTGGGATCCTTCCCAGGAGTGTCTGACCTAACATAATTACTCCTAGAGCTTCAGCAACTCAGTCATGTGGCCACAAAACAACTCAGAACAACACCTGAAGTTCTGCGACCTCATTTGCCTCAGTTAACGTCAAAGTTCAAAATATAACAATAATATAGAGCCTGGGCAAAAATAGCATCCATGCCAGAGTCAAAGGCTAAAATCACTGCTGACCAAAAAACACACAAAGGCCTTTGCAAAAAACATCTTTGTAATTCCCAAGAACTTGGGTAAAGTATTCTCTGGATAGATGAAACAAAAGTGCAATTTCTTGGAGGACATGCATGTAAAATTAAGGGATGATTTCAGAAAAAGAACATCATAACTACAGCCAAGCATGGTGGAGGTATTGAGAATGTCTTTGGCTGCTTTGTTTCTTCTTTAATGAAAAAATCCTTAAATAGAATGTCTGCTGAGCTGTTTACAGCATCTTAATGATAAACAACAAAACTTTAGGTTTTAGATTGACCAAGTCAAGGTCTGGACTTAAATCCAATTGTGATGCTGTGGTATGACATAAACATTTTTTACCCATGCTTGAAAACCTACTGATGTAGCTGAATCAAAACAATTACACAAAAAAGAGCGAGACGACGGCTACAGTGATAAAATCCATTATTCATTCATTCTTACTTACTGACATTCTCAAACCTCACAAGTAATGTATAAAGTCAGAAATAAACAGCTACCAGACAGCATACAAAATGTTTTGTTGAGAGAGAGGGAGGGTATCATTTCAGGGAGAAGCTAAATTTCAAAATGTTATGTGCTTGAACAAACATGAAAACAATGTACTTTCCAAAGGGTGGTTTGAATGTATGAAACAAACTCAGCATTGAATAAAAGCATTGTCCAAGAATAAGATTGTTTAGGAAAAGGCTCAAACTGTTTTTCTTAAAAAGATCTGAGATGGAAGAAGGGCTGTGAACACCAATGGGTACTCGTTGCCAGAGTACATTGGGTGTATACATATTTTTGCAATGGTTATAGTGGTGTGGGCTACGGGCTATGGGGAATAAGTGTCTGAACGTAGATCTGCTTAGGTACATGTGAATTTGTATATGTATGTTTATATGTTGAGTATACTGATTTATTTGCTTACTTAATGGAGTTTGAGAAGTATAGCCCCATAATTAAAGTAGGAATCAGGAAGACTGTTGGTGTTAAGAGCTATTGGAAGGAGAGGGGGTATGATTAAATAAGTTTCAGTTCTTCATACACACAATCACTAGGTTTTATCTCTCTCTCTCTCTCTCTCTCTCTCTCACTCACTCACTCACTCACTCACTCACTCACTCACTCACACAAGCTATATTTGTTGCCATGGAAAACCAGTTATTAGCTTTGGGGGTTATTACTTTTTCAAATAGGGCTAGGTTAGTATTGATTACTTTTAAATATTTGACGGCATTTTGTATTTTTTCAGCTTATCTTTGTCGGATATAAACATTTGTTTGGCTATCTGAAACATTTAAGTAGGACACTCAAAAAAAGCAAAAACTGAAGAAATGTTTAAGGGGATAATATTTTTAACAGTATAGTACGGTATGATGAATTACATTTATTTTCATTTGTCCATTGACACCATTTGCATTTAATTTAAAATCTTGTGAAGCTGATTATGAACTGTTGTTCAGGTCGCAGAGTCAACGATGGATTATGGCACACTGTGAGTCTTACCAGCAGAAATCTGCAGATCACTCTGAGTGTGGATGGCGAGCCTTCATCCAATATTGAACTTTGGGAACTGGTTGAATCAAGAGACAACTTCTACTTTGGAGGTTAGTTATTTATCCCACTGTGTTTGTCGTCTTTTTCCTGAAATTCCCACATTGTCACTTACAGTTTTCTGAGACTAAAGAACAGTAAAACTAAACGCTGTTTCTTGTGTCACTTCTGTCAAGGCTGTCCGCCCACAGAGTGTCACATCCAAGCTCCTGCCTTCCAGGGGTGCATGCAGCTCATATCCATCAACGATCACCTGGTGAATCTCAGTCATGTGCAGCAAGGATTGCTGGGAAATTATAATGAGCTTCAGTTTGACACATGCAATATGAAAGACAGGTAAAGTAGTCTGAATTTCTTTTCTAGACTTTAATTAATTGTGAGGACAGATCTCACAGGGAGCAGACAAAAACTTCCTCTCACTTGATGGCTGAATGTCAAACATTATCCAAGTTGGCAGAGTCATTCATGCCCCCAATGTTAATTTGCGGATGGCAGTGTGTTGTTTGCAGCAAAGCCTGAAAGTCGCTGACATTCTGTCCTGTAGAGACAAACAAGCTGACTGGATCTTCCAATTAAAGTGCAACAGAAACTCGGCTGCACCTTATCTGGCAGAGGACTATGCTAACAAGCTGCTCCCCACTGTCCTGTGTGGCATGCTTTCCCTCATTATCCTGCCCAGCTGTGGGCCCTGGCAGACCTATGAGCTCCATAAACGTCTGCATGCGGAGGGGAACATTTTTAGGAGCGAAGCAAACATGCAAACTGCCACTTTACCTTGTGCATGCCCTGGGGAGATTTACCCCTTTGTCAGATTTCAGACTACCTGCTTTTTAGGCCAGATTGTTCGCAGTTTGATGCAAACACAACAGCGATGCCAGTCTGTTATGTCTGTGCGTCAAGGGTTGCACCGTAGGAAGAGACAGAATGATAGAGAGAGATGTTTTATCTTCCCAAACTAACCAAGATGGATGTTGTTTTTTGGACTTGTGTCATCACACCAAAAGAACCATGGAATGAGAGAAAACAGTCAAGTCTGGTTCTTCTTCTTAAAACATCAGCTGTTACTCTGATGGGATTACCTCTCTGGAGTATCAAAACAGTTTTCCTCTAAACTGGAATGTACCTGAATGACTGGTCTTTCACACAAACTGTACCTATAGCCCAGAGAAAAGATAAAACACATGTACATAGGAAAGAAGTTAGGGAGAAAATGCCACAATGATTGTTGAGTTTTGACATATTCTACACACTGTCAAATCATAAATGAGAATGTCAAAACTGGAAACTACCCAAATGTTTTCAGACAGAGAAGGATATTGTTGGTATAGATACAAGTTTTGCACCTGAAAAATACAAAATGCTCAGTGTGTTTTCAGAGTAAATCCTACCTGATAAAACATGTTACTGTGTCAGTTATTACAGTAAGT
This sequence comes from Fundulus diaphanus, assembly GCA_037039145.1. Taxonomy (NCBI): domain Eukaryota; kingdom Metazoa; phylum Chordata; class Actinopteri; order Cyprinodontiformes; family Fundulidae; genus Fundulus; species Fundulus diaphanus. The sequence goes on along the minus strand of CM073132.1, from coordinate 767,890 downwards.
GTTAAAATGAAATGTTATGTGTACCATAGTACACATAATGTCCATATCAGGGCTTCACTCACATATTATTGGCCTGGCGAGCCACCAGGCTTTACTTGGCTCCCTGCCAGGGTAAGCGTCGCTTGTTTATTTATTTTAAATAAGTATTTTTATACACCAATAATAAATATATAGACTATCTTTGGTGATACAGTTAAAAGTGCAATGATGACATAAACTATAGATCAGGTGTCTTTTTCATCACCTGAACCCTCAAAATTGCTGTGTGTCTCTACCTGTCTACATGCTAACAACTTCTTCAAAAAACACGACGTCATGGATAAAGGTTCAAAAGACGTTGGACTCTTTCTGAAGTCGGATGAGCAGTGGACGGGAAGATGTTCCCACTGGTTTCACTGTCTCCAAGGGGACTACACCACCCCGAGCCCACTTTATTAACGTTAGCCAAGCCGTGGCTAGAAGAGGCAGAGCCAGCTAGCATGGATGCTATCACTTTGTCAGAGCAGCCATCTGCAAGCCGCGTTGGTAAACATCAAACCAGTGGATTTAACACAAAATTGTTAGTTGAGCACAAATATTGTGTATTTTTTTTTGGCTGTTCAAGAGTACGGCAAGAATTATTGTTTATATGAAAATATTATTACGTGTAGTAATGTTATGCTGGTTAACAGTACAATTATGCTATTAAATTCAACGTTAGAAACACTTTGTTTTATAGTTGTAGCTTTTTTGTGCCGTTCTTGGGTAGGTTTTGTCGGGTGTTTGTTAGCAGGCAATGCAAAGATCCTCCACCAGAGTCTTCATTGAAGCTCCATTTACAACTCATAGGATAGATGTGCTAAACACACATATTGACTCTCTCCACCATTGCACTAGCATGGAAGCAAAAGTAAACAATACAATCGAATAATGGGATCTTCTGAGGCTGAGATGGACTAACAAAAGGCTCTGAAAGAGTTATTTGAGAAACAAAGTCTATGTTAAACTTTGATGGACAAACTAAAGTGCAGACAACCGATATTTATTTTAATTGTATTTTTTGTATTTGCCAAAACAGTACTTCAAAAGTGAGCCTTTTTTAGGAAAGTTGGTGTATTTTCAATAATATCTTACTAAAACACATAATTAAATGTCATATTTTCACATTTCCTGTCAACTTTTTAATCTTTTTAACAAATGCCGCCCTGGCAACACCATCCACCAGGCTTAGCCAGTTTCCTGGGGGAAACCCTGTATATGAAGGAATTATTTCTAAAATGTATTTAGACCTTTAAATAACTAGAATTCTATTTTTGTGCAACGCTGTACAAAAGTTTCCTTCCTTAAAGTGTGACACATTTTTTTTTTTTGAACAAAGACTTTATTTTATTAGATCAATATTCAAAATCAATGATCAATACAGTAAGCCAGATTCAACAGTTTCCAATACAACCATACAAATAGTTGAACAACAATTAAACAAGTCGGCGAGCTGAAAATCCAGGATTTTTTTTTTTTTTGATTTTTTTTTTCCATGGGGGATGAGATAAAGGAGAAGCCTTTCTCAAGTAACTTATTTTTATCACAACAGGGATATATGTTAAGTCTACCTATAAAGTACATACCTGTGTGTTTACAATTATCTTACTTACAATATTAATTGGAAATATGTCTTCAAAGGACTCCATCTTTTCTCAAATAAACCAGTGGACAAGTTTAATTTTGCTGTTATTTTCTCCATCGTATAAACGTTCACTAGTTTCTCTTTCCATTGATTTACAGTAGGGGGTAAAGGTTTATACCAACTTACTGTTATCATTTTTTTGGCTACGAGAACAAGGATACCAAATAAGTATTGTTCTTCTTTACTTAAATTATTTGGGGGAATTCCCAGAACAAAGACCCGGGGGTTCCAATCAATATAAGTGTGCAAGATATTTGAAATTTCCTCTCTAATTCCCTCCCAGAATTTCTTAATCTTTGGGCAATCCCAAAAGACATGAGTATGATCTCTGACTAGTCCGCACTGTCTCCAGCACAGATTTGATTTAGTTTGATCAAATTTGGAAATAATATACGGAGTTTTGAAATATCTAACGATTATTTTCCAATAAAATTCTTTCCATGTTGGACTGTTAGTCAGTTTATGTCCAATTACACACACTTGCTCCCACTCTTCATCTTCAATCACTACATTCATTTCTAGTTCCCATCTTTCTTTTATCCCAGGAAGTCCCCCCGACAGGCACGACTGTAAGCATTTGTATAGATTCGACACAGTGTTCTTAGATTTTTTTTCCTTGGTGATCTTTATAAAGAATAGTTCTAAATCAGTAGGTCTTGACTGAAGAAGGGACCATTCACTGTGGGACATCAGGTAACTTCTCAATTGTAAATATCTATAAAAATCAGATGTGCTCAACCCATACTTTTCTTTAATCTGGTTGAAAGATTTCAGAATCTCCCCTTCAAACAAGTCATCAATAAAAATTAAATTCTTGTTTTGCCAGGTTCGAAATCCTGGATCTTGTTGCCCTGGTTTAAAGTCTATTATATCCACAATTTTTGAAGCTCTGGAAATAGATTGGGGAGCTTTCATATTTTTTCTAATCCTGTTCAAAGTCCTTTGGGTGCTTTTCATCCATATATTCGTAATTTTGTACTTATTCCAGCTTTCAGCCGAGCAGAATACAAGGGCCTGCAAAGAAAATTTAGGGCTTGCGCTCTGTTCCAATGTCAGCCATGTTGTTTCTTTGTTCTGTGTTAGCCAGTCTACACTTGCATGTAGTTGTGCCGCCCAGTAATATAATTTTAAGTTTGGTACATTAAGACCTCCATAAGATTTACCAATGGTCAATTGAGAAAATTTTATTCTGGCCTTTCTCTTCTGCCAAATAAATGTAGAAATCATTTTTTGCATTTTATTTAATTTTGTTGTTGGAATCCAAATAGGAAGGGCCATAAACAAATATAACAATCTAGGGAGAACATTCATTCTGATTGACTCAATCCTTCCGAAAAAGGAAAGCGGTAAAATATCCCATCTGTCTAAGTCTTTTTGAATTTGGTCCAATAGCTTCTCAAAATTTGCTTTATATAATTTGGAAACATCCTTGGTAATATTGATTCCCAAATATCGAAATCCATTAGGTGACCAGTTGAAATTCACTGACTTGGATAGTTCTGAGGGCCAGGGGCCACTTAGCATCATGGCCTCTGACTTTGATTCATTCACTTTATATCCCGAGACCATACCAAAGTCCTTTAAACATTTTAAAATATTTGGTATAGAAGTTATTGGGTCTCTTATGTACAGAATAACATCATCAGCATACAGTGATAGTTTGTGAGTCCTGATTTTATCCGGTATGCCTAGTATTGATGTGTCTGTTCTTATTAATTCTGCCAAGGGTTCTATGCTGATAGCAAACAGGATTGGTGAAAGGCAGCAACCTTGACGAGTTCCTCTTTTCAAGGGGAAACTTTCTGACATATAACCATTGGTGCGCACTCTAGAGGTTGGACTGGAGTATAGCACCTCAAACCAACTGATAAAGTTTTCATTAAAGCCCATCTTCAATAGGACTTGTTTCAGAAATAACCAGTCCACCCGATCGAATGCCTTCTCGGCATCTAGGCCAAGAAGCATGGATGTGTAAGGGCTTTGTTGACCAATTGAGATTATATTTAGGGTGCGTCTGATATTATTTATTCCGAGTCTATTGGGTATAAAGCCTGTCTGATCAGGATTGATAAGTTTATCAATAATCTTTTGTAGTCTTTTGGCCAAAATGGCACTTAAAATCTTAACGTCATTACACAGCAGACTTATTGGTCTATAAGAGGCGCATTGTGTGGGATCTTTACCTTCTTTGTATATAACCGAGATGATTGCTTCTGCCCATGTATTAGGTGGGTCTTTGGAGCCTAAAGTGTGATTAAACACTCTGCATAAGAGTGGGGTAAGTTCAGCCTGAAAGCATTTATAGAATTCTCCTGGGAATCCGTCTGCTCCTGGTGATTTGTTATTTTTAAGCTTTCCTATAACAAATTTTATCTCCTCTTCGGTAATTCTCCCCACTAATGATTTAGCTTCCTCCTCATCAAGTTTATTAAGATTAATTTGTTGCAAAAATTGCCTGATTTTATTTAATTTGTTAGGATTAGTCTCCGAATTATACAGTTGTCTATAGTATTTTGAAAATGCATTTGCAATTTCTTTGGGGTGCGATACTAATCTTTTAGATACTGGGCACGTAATTTTTTGAACGGTTCGACTTGCCTGTGATTTTCTTAGTTGAAATGCTAATAGTCTACTTGCTTTATTTCCCTGTTCATAGTATTTTTGGTTTGCGAAACGTAAAGCGCCCTCTGCTTTATAAGTGAGTAACTCATTCAAATCCTGTCTACATTTTCTAAGTTCCTGTAATACATTGTCTTCATTTGTTCTTTTGTGTTTAGTCTCAAGTTTCTTAATCTGTTCTTGTAAGTTTTCTTGTTTTTTCTCACGTTCTTTTTTAATTTTTGAAGAAAATGAAATAATTTTACCTCTCAAGTATGCTTTGGCTGTGTCCCATAGGATAGATGGTGAAGTCTCGTCCGTATCATTAATATCTAAAAAGAAATTTAGTTCGTCTTTTATATATCGGATTGTCTCTGGGTTATTTAAGAGTGATACATTCAATCTCCATAATTTAATAGGTTTCTCCAGGTCGATATTTAAAGACATTATCATAGGTCCATGATCTGAAATAGTTTGAGGTTCAATGTGACAATCCACCACTCTGTGGGTTGCTTGTTTGGGAATACAAAAGAAATCTATTCTCGAATGGCTTCTATGAACCTTTGAGAAGTGAGTATAGTCTCTGAACTTTGGGTGTTTTGCACGCCAAATATCAACCAGCCCCAACTCCTCTATCAGACTCTTCAACGCTTTTGTTTTCGATAGTTGATATTTTTGTTCTGCTGGAAATTTGTCCATGTAATGATTCAAGACACAGTTAAAGTCTCCCCCTAAAATAATCTCTCCCTTTGAGTGACCTGCTAAAATTTGGGCTAGCTCTTTAAAAAAACCTGGATTATCCTCATTTGGGGCATAAATATTCATAATTGTAAGAGTGGTTCCTCCAATTGAACCAACCACCATTATCCAGCGACCTTCTTTATCTTTAAGTACGTTTTCTGCTACAAAGCACAAAGAATTATGGAACAGTATTGCTACTCCTCTTTTTTTGTAGTTTCCATAAGATGCACTAAATATCTGTCCCACCCAGTCTCTCTTTAGTTTAGCATGTTCTATCTCATTTAAATGAGTTTCTTGTAAAAGCCCAATTGTACAATTCAATCTTTTTAATTGTGTTAAATTTTTTTTCCTTTTTATAACGTGATTTATTCCATTAATATTGTAAGTAACAATTTTCAAAGTTGTCATATATATATGAAAACAAAAAGAAAGTTACATCCCTCCAACAATATGTTGATCTCTATACAAATATCTTTAACAGTTAGAGTCAGTTCGCCGAAAAACAATGAACATAGTGAACAAGTAGTCAGATCTTCATTTTCACAGAACTTCCAAGTATTCCATGTGCTGCCCTTTTGGTAAACATAGGCAACACACTCCTGATGTAAATTGGACAGGGATAATGGTCCCCCTGGGCGGATTACACTACGTGTGTAAGCAGTAGACCCCATAGTCTATTGCACCAAATGCCCGATAGAAAAAAAAAAAAAAAAAGAAAGAGGAGGAAAAAGGGAAAAAAGTAAAACACTCACTGCGAAAACGCCAACCGATTGTCCATAAGTATTAAAATAATATTATACCTGCATGTCCTTATTTATATTTTTAATAAGATCCACCTTTGAATAAAATGTCTGCTATACCAGGGTAGAATCAGGTAAAACATTACCGCCTCAACCCTGCTTGTGCTGATCCACCGAGTTTAGTATGGCCCTGATGTCCATGTTATCCAGACCTGGGTCAGCCTTTCCACATCTCCCTTGGGTCTGCCAGCTGTTGTGTAGCAACTCTCTCTCCATGATGTCCCGTTCATCCACCTCCACCGAGATCCCGAGCTCCTTTAGAGTGGATTGGGCCTCCAACAGAGAGGAGAAGGTCTTGACACCCTTCTCCAAAAACAGTCTAAGTTGAGCCGGGTATGGTGACTGTGCTTTTATATTGCGTTCCTTCAGCTTTTTAATGACTTCACGCACTTGTTTTCTTTTTCTCTGTACTTCGGTGGAGTAGTCTTGGTCAAAGAAAACTTTGTTTCCCCGAAACTCTGTATTCCGCTGCTTCCACGCACACTGTAGTACCAGCTGTTTAACATTGAAATCCAAAAAGCGAACTATTATGGATCTCGGTGGAGAATTCGACCCCGGCTTTGGAACTGTGGCTCTATGGGCTCTCTCAATGCAAATATCCGTACCTTCAGGTAGCTTCAGCGCCGATTTTAAAAAGTCTTTAATAAACGGGATCATCTCTTTTCCTTCTGAATCTTCTTTTATCCCATACACTCTTATATTGTTCCTGTGCATCCTATTCTCTGTATCGTCCAGTTTTGCGGTTGTTTTGGCGTCTTTTTTGAGCAGGTAAGCTAGCACCCTTTCCTGCTGTAGGCCACGATCTTCTGCGTTACTCACTCTCTCTTCCGCTGTGTTCAGTCTCTCCTTTTTATTTCTGCAATCGATGCTTCCATTCGGGATTGGGATTCTAAAATGTCTCGTTGCGCCGTTCCAGATTCTTCTCGAAATTTGCGGAGCTCTGTTAGCATTAACAAGTCGGTCCCTGTTTCATTCTGAGTTAAGCTAGCATCCAGTGTTAGCTGTTTCTGTGTCGTCTTCGCATCATCACTTTTCCCCATCTTCGGTTCTCTTCTTGTAGTCTTTTGTGACGATGTCATTGTGGTAGCGTCTTCTGGATAGGTAGGTGGAGTTAAATTCTAATAACAGGCAAGTTTAAAGTTATTTCGGTCGGAGCGTGTCTGCGAGCGTCTCTACTCAGGCATGCCGGAAGCGGAAGTCCCGTGTGACACATTTTAAAGGACACACTAATGTTTCAGATCATGAAACAAAGTTTAATATTACACAAAGGTATCATGAGTAAATAAGATAAAAGCAGCTTTCTATTTGTGTCTTTATGCACGAAGAGAAAAAGCTATTGAAACCAACTTCTCCTTTTGTTATATAGCCTCTAACTGTGATTAACCACATTTTTGGAAAGCTGAGTTCAGTTTCACCAACCATACCCAGTTTACACTCAGTCCTGATTACTGCTTAGACTGTCAGCCGTTATGCCCTGTCAGCATTGAGACGAAGCAACACATTATGCCCCAATCTAAATATATTCAAGATGAGATTATTAAAAAAAACTATAGGCACATATTAGCTCGGAAAGAATTACAAGACCCTTTTTATTGTACTTGGACTCCAGAAAATGACAGTGAAAGCCACTATCCATAAATTAAAAAAAACATTTTTAACTGTGGATCATCTTGCCCAGGATTGGCCGACCCTCCAAAATGACACCAAGAGTGCGTCCAAGATACTTCGAGGAAGTCAAAAGCAAACAAACAAAAAAACAGGAGAACATCTCAGGTATGCAGCCCTCACATCCCTCAGGCAAGGTCGGTTCTCACTGGAATTCAACAAAAAAGACAGACTTGACGGGAAAGCTCCAATCCTAAAACCAATGCTAACCAAAAAGAGTACAAGGGCTCTTTGGAACAAGATTAAGTGGAACCTTTTGGAATGTTTGCATCTTATTACATGTTGTCATAAAACTAACACAGTATGTAAAAAATAACATAATGTCAACAGTAAAGCATGGTGTTAGTAGTGCAATGGTTCTGGGTTGTTTTGCTGCTTGAGGACCTAGACAAATTATGGCACTTGCTGCTCTCTGCAAACAAATTATGCAGAAGTATGTTCAGGCTTCAGCTAATTAACCTCAAGCAAATTTGGGTTATGCAGTTAGGCAATGATCCATAGCACACCAGTAAATCCCCATCTGAAAGGCTAAAAAATAAACAAGATCAGGGGTTTGGATTGGCTTAGTCAAATGCTAAAATTAAAACTGATTGAGATGTTGTGGCAAGACCTTAAACAGACTGCTCAATACCTGAAACCATCCAATGTTACTGATTTAAAACTACTCAGCAAAATTCCTCCACAGACATATAAGAGTATAGTCAGCTACCCCAAAGGCTTGATGGCAATTGTTGCCCTCATTGGGGATAAAACCCGTTGTTAGTTTTGGGGGGATTTCACATAGGGCCAGGTTGGTTTGGGGTTTTTTCCTTGATAATTAAAATCATGATTTGAAAGCTGCTATAGTTACTTACTGTGTCATGGTTTTTAGTAAATGCCCACATGCAGAACACACTCAGGAGACTGAAAAAGAGTTTTCTCTTAAAAACATTTATTGAATAATGATGATGGTCCGGACGGGCTTAACTTGGGAGACATGAAATGTGGGATGGATCCGGAGGTTCAAAGGAAGAGGGAGACGAACTGCAGTGGGGCTAATGACGGATTCGATTTCATATGGACCAATAAAGCAGGGAGCCAGTTTCTTAGACAGGGATTTGAAGGAAATGTCATGGAAGGAGAGCCATACCTTCTGACCTGGTTGGTACTGTGGAGCAGGTGTTCGCTTTCTGTCGGCAAACTTACGGTTTTGTTCTGCGGTGCGTTAGAGGGCCTTGATGGTATTGGACCAGATGTGCTTGCGGATGTGGTGATGGACAGAAGTGACTGAAATTTCCTTTTTATCGGTGGGAAACAAGAGTTGTTGGTAGCCAAGCGAGATTTCGAATGGGAAGCTGAGATGTGTGAGTTATGTGTGTATTCGACCCAGGGTAGGAACTTGTTCCATTCGGAGGGGTTGGATGATGTGAGGCATCTGAGGGTGGATTCCAATTCCTGATTCATCCTTTCAGCCTGACCGTTAGTCTATGGGTGATAACCAGATGTTAGTGTGTATTTGGCACCAAGAGCAGAACAGAACTGTTTCCAAACCCGAGAAATGAATTGCGGTCTACGATCAGAAAGGATGTCCTGAGGGACACCCTGGAGACGGAAGACATGTTTGATTAGAAGCTGAGCGATCAGAAAGGCGGATGATAACAGACGGAGCGCATACGCTGCTATCGCGGTAACATGCAAGGACATTCTCCAGACCGTGAAAGGCTTGAGCCCAACAGCAAGCTGCTCAACATTTTTAGTGCAAAGCATTTCTTTAATTGTAGCATTTCAAGAGCTGGACCATCTGTTAACAAACACAGCCACACCCCCTCCTTTCGTCTTACCGCTGTCACTCGTTCTGTCAGCTCTGATCAGATTCGATCTGATCAGCTATCCATGTTAACACCGGAGTCCGGGATTTGCTCTGATAATGGATGTCCATAATGATGGATGGATGGATCTATATCGTTCTTCCAGGTATGTTAACTTCTCCCCATCCCCACCCGTCCCCCATGGCTCTTTCTCCTTACCTCCCTGGGGATTTCTGACCGGGCTGCTTCTGCTGCTGTGGCTGGATTGTTTGTGAGAGCTAGCAGCTGATCCCTGGTATAAACAATGTCCACATGTTGCCCTCCATTGTCTCCAAAAACAAATTCTGTGTAAAATAGGATGGGCAGAAAATTTGACTACAAAACCATTAGATCCAGCTTGTGAATTGAAAAGATGAAAAGACAGGAACATACACACACTACTGGAAGTGGTTAAAAAAAAGATTGAAAGTATTTGGAAAGTGGAATAGTGGAAAGTTGCTACAATGTTCTGAGAACACCACCTAAAAGGCTTGATATTTTGTTTCAAAAAACATGTCTGACTCTACAATGTGCTAAAGTCTTTAATAAACTCACTTCTGGTTCTGTTATGATCATTTAGGGCAGTTTGCTTCCATAACTTATGTTAGCCTTTTCTGATGTGACTCGCTTACAATTTGGCCTGAAAAGGCCCACCAGCTCATATTAGGCACACACCGCACGGCTCCACTCACTTGCGAGTGTTTCAGGGGCAGTTTTTTCAGGGCCAGACCAGGTTCCTCCAAGCCTGATTGGCCGAGGGGCATGGAGAAATGAGAAGGTTTTTCTCAGAGGAAGTCCAGAATAACTGAAGAGCGACGACAGTAATATTAAGGACCACTAGAACAGAAAAGAGTGGGTCAAACCAAAATGCAATTTTATTATTTTCAAACCCTGAACCACATCTGAAGGAAAAAAGGACACTGCAGCTTTCTATACCCAGACAATACCCGTGGATTTATCATGTCTTTCTCCCAGCTATTAATGTGTTTTCCCCGCGCCCACCATGGCTGAGGCAAAAGATCTAATATAAAGCTGTAAACTTTACTGTATGGTTTTGGCAGACGTTTTAAGAAGCTCAAACTGAGCAAAGGTTTATAGCTCGCTCCCCTGGGCAGCCAGGGAGTCAGCGCAAAATCACACCTATAAAAATAATTTTATTATATTTAACTTACCTCCCTCAGCAGAGAGGCCTGAAGTTTGCAGGCTAAACTCTGCATGCGTCTCTCTCTCTCTCTCTCATGGTGTTGGATTACTCCTTAAAAAAATGTTGCATGTACAGTTATAGAAACATTATTTGTATTTTTTTTCTTGTATCTGTTTTATTCATAATTATATATTTTTTTATATAATTTAGCATTTCTTGCAGTATTCTTTGACAGGTCAATGGCGCAAATAGTGCATGGGGTCTACACCCACCCCTAGGAGGTGTTTCTCTCATTCAGGCATTTATAGGCTGGTCAAATCACAAACCTTCTTCAAACCCTCAGAACCTTGTTTTAAATGCTGTAAAATGTAATGCCTGATGTTTTACTCTTGCTCTTACAGCAGTCTGTGGAGTGCATCAAGCACATGATACATACAGACATCAAGCTGCAGCAGCCCTATGTCTCTTGGGAAAGCTCTTATGAGGGGTGAAAATGGTTTAGATTCAAAGTAGAAAACCTAGACTCAATTAACAAAATAATGTCCACAAACTATAATACAGTTTTACAAGCTGTGAACATGAAAGCAGACTGTAATGCAAAATGTGGCTGGGATCAGATTGGTTCAGCCAATAGTGATGAGCTGAGCATCTGTCTGGTGTTTTTTTACATCTAGAGTGGACAATCATGGAATATAGACACCCATAATAAAGAAGAAAAGTTACTATACAGAGTTGAAGCTTTTAGACTCAGAAATAGTACTTGGCCAAGCATCACTTCATATAGGACAATTAATATTATTTTATTTGGATCATCATAGAACTCCAGTCATCACATGAGTATGCTTACCATATTTGTGTTCACAACAAGTTGCACAATGTTGTTTTTATAAGATTCAATAAAAGTATGAAATATAGGTTCTCCTAATTGCTCCTGTAGTTGTACTGCAGCTTATTCCACAGTCTAATTGAATGTCTAATACAATGTTATTTGTCGACAGAAACCTTAAGTCCGTTCTCCAGAGATCCTGAGCTATGATAAGAGCAGAAAAGGGAGAGGTGAACCAATAATCGTTTAAATCCACAGGGTAATGACTGTTAAATTGAGAAGCCACAGAGTATATTTCTTAAAAATAAAGACGTGAAAAAAATCTAATGCATTTTAATGGGGTTAAGAGGGCTTTAATTCCATTTCTTGATAACACTGACCTGCTGCTACAAAATATTTATTAAAATCAAAAATTGTACATTTAGGATTGCAGAAATCAATCACTGAATCTAATCAAATATAGGCTGAGGGAAAAATTATTAACTAGACTTCAAAGCATAGCATTCCAAAACACAGATAAAAATAATGGGTGGAATCTGGAAGTGTTTATATATAAAATTCCTTAAAACTATTTGTCTGAGGACAAATCTAGATACACCCAAGATCAGGGTTTTGTCTTCAAATCTTCATTCAGAAATTGTAATTGTATTTACTTACTGAATTTGAAGCTTTTGTTATTTCTAACCTAATCTTTAGAATCATACAAAGTAAGCCTGGTGATTATATATTAAAGAGATCATGCAGGGAGACTTATTTCTTAAAATCTTAATAATGTTATACAAATTCCAAGTTTAACATGTCCCCAGTATTTTAGTAAAGTTAGGATTAAATTAATTAACTAAGATTTAATTAATGGAATTTTTAAGTTCAGTCCCTGCAGTTTCAGTGGGGAACTTACAAATGCTCCTTTTCTGTTTAAAATAATCATCTTAATCAGAAAGTCAATCTGTGTTAAGATTAATTATGACAGGTAGCACTCTATTACAGTATTAAGAGTCTACACACAAGGTCATTTATTGACCTACTCTGGAAAGCATGTGCAGCTTTGTTTCAACTTTAAATCTGCTTAGCACTGATGCTGGCTTTGCAAACCAGACTAGTGCAAATGAGAGGCAGGCTTAAACATCCAAATGGTCTAGCGTGGCATTAAGACTAGGCAGTGAACGAGTTCACAGTGACAAGGAAAAAGTCTTTGGATGGTTCATAACTAGGATCTGAACCTACATATGGAAAATGGAGTGAAGGGATTTTCCACTTCATACATACCAAAGCACCTTCAAACTTTAAGTTACATTCACCCATAGATACACTAATACCCAGTATCGACAATGTCCAAGCTCGTAACTGTCACGATTTATCTGATGAGGCCAAATAAAACCACACACTGAGCTAGGTTTAAAGAGTTTATTGAAAAGAGGATGAACAGTGGAGTCATCGACTGAACAGGAGCAGGAGGTTGTGGATGGGTGCTGGAGCTAGAGGAGGCAGGAAACCCAGCGGCTGCAGAGGCCTCACTAGAAGCTCTGAGGAGGCAGAACAGTCCAGCAGCAGAAGCACGGATGAGGCAGGTAAATCCAACAGTAAGCAGAGGCCTAACTTGAGACTCAGAGGTGAGACAGGATTCCAACAGCAAGCAGGGGCAAACCAGGTTGACAGGCGAGGAGTGAGTGGAGTCTGATGACGGACCGGCAGGGAAGAGAAGACTGAGGGAGGTTTATGTAGGGAGGCTGGCAGGTGGAGTGAGTTCTGACTAATTAATGTCCAACAGGTGAGACTGATTGCAGAGGGAGTGGAGGGTAAGCTGAGTGAGAGGATGATGAGGAGGAACTGAAAACTAACAAAAAAGGCCAGACTAAAACTAAACCATGACAGTAACATTCAGAGGACTATTGTTTCTAATGCTGGCCAGTAATCATCCAAATTTAACTGTTAACTAATCAAAAGTACAGAATATATTTTCCATATATATCTGCACTACTGAATTTTAGACAAAATCTGCAGAGATAAATAAGAGGTTGCAAAGTTAAACCTTAACAGTTTAGGCTATGCTCAACTGCTGAGTAATTGGTGAGTAACCTCAACAGAATCAGAAATACTTTAATAATCCTAGAGGGAAATTACAGTTCCAGTACAACCGTCCATCACCTACATCACAAACATTTCGGGGGAACGATTTGACTGAGGCCTTGCTGCCAAGGACCCCGCCTGACCGGTTTCCACAGGGCGCTGCCTTTAGGAGCCACATCTGGGGAGGGAGAGGAAAAAAAAGGCATATTTCACACGTTATCCTTTTTCAGGATACAGTTTAAGATATCAAAAAACCTCCGCACGAGAAAAGCACATATGACGAGACAACATTTATGCAGGGGGTTTACATTGGAGACTTGTCGCATGTAAGTTCATGTAGTTTTGTGGGCGTCGGTTGCGTGTGTGTGTGAGTGAATGTTGTGTTTGTCCATGAACGCTGTGCAGAGGGCCATTGTCCTTGATATGATGGAAAGTTTATCAACCGGCGCCACAGTTCTGAACTCATCCACAGATGTCCGCGGGGGAGGAGGGAGTGGGGGGAGCAGTTCTGGGCCCTCTCTCCATAACTTCCAGGGGAGTTTTTGATAAGGTGACGCCTAATCCAAATACACTATTTGTTATGAGAACAAGCTGCACCAACATTTCCGTCAGCTTTAAAGTCCTTCGTCGATGGCTCCACATCACAAATCCAATATTCCAAATTTGTTGGGCTTTTTTCCGCGTTTCACATCCAGATATCTCCCATCTATCCTCTGAGTTCAACCACCGAAGCCAGTCTGCGTTCCGTCACATCTAGTTTACGGCTCTGCTCGTCTAACTTACGGTTCTACTCGTTCATAGCCTTAGTGATCGCATCATATGCGGCCGGCAGCCTGATCATGGCTATATTTGCCACCGACATTCTCTGAAGTTCTCTGAGTCCAGCTTCACACAGTAGGCTAAATCGGTCCTGTTGCTCTCCTATTTAATAATCAAACCTGAAGGTAGATCAGTATAGCTAGTACAACAGAAAATGCCATCCTCTCTATAAAGCAGAAAAAATAAGTTTTTAGTTGGCTAATGGTTGTTGACTTCTTCCTAAAGTATCAGGACACTTTAAATCGACTCTGTTTTCCTGCTTGTTTTAAGTGATCCTTGTGTCTTGGGGCTGTTGAGCATCAAGGTGCTTCTTTTAAACTTTTTCTCCCAGCTGAGATTTTTGAACCAATCCTCAAGTAATAAATCCTCTTTGTTCATCTTTGAGCCTTTAGGTTCTACAAAAGGACTATAGTATTGAAAACCTTCCACTTCGTCTTTGTGCTTGCTATGTTCTCATCTAAGAAGCTGCATGGCTAATCTTTTCTTGAACATGTTATTGTAGAGCTAGAAGAAAGCAGTTTCACCCAGCATTAAACTCACACCATTAGGATTAATGCAGCCATACTTTTAACATGCACATTTAAAATCTTCCAAAGGCAATAAAAATTGTTTAGATGTACCTGTAATCCCTCCTAAAACAAAAACTACACACTTCTCAAATCACTGTCATAGATTTACCGTACACCGAAGCATGGTTTGTCATTCCAACTCAAATATTTCAACTGCTCTAGAGTCTAGTGCCAACATGCTTTCCACCACTGCATCTCAATGCTTTGCAATGCACTTTGGGACATAAGGCTTGGATGCAGCTTCTCAACCATAGAGACCCATTCCATGAAGCCTGTGACTGAGCTAAACTGAAGGCTACATGGGTCTATAGCTATTGATCCTGGTGAAAGTTCTTGACCTCTGCACTCTAATTACCTCAGAAAACTGCTACTCCATAAAAACCCAACATCCACCAATACCCACTGTGATTTTTCTCTGGTTTAGTTGCAGTTGTTTCAATCTGCTCCCACTCTTTCACAAATGTTAGTGAAAACAGTGTGCAACCCTGGGGTCTGAATATATTTTCAATATATCTGTGCCCAACAAGATTGTTACCTTTTCTTTTTTTGCAAAGTGCATTGAGACCAGATTTGATTTGATTCTGCACTAATAAGAAATAAACAAAATCAAAACTACACTAACTACACTAAACTAATAACATGGATTGAAAACTTAATTTCTGTGTTTTGGAGCAGTGACCCAAGAGAACTCACCTGAATTCGTGTTTACCTTTGTAGTGACTTTGCATGCGTTCTAAAGTGTAATTTTTGTGTCCATCGGTTAGGGTTAGTACTAAAAATATCAGCTTGTGTTTTTTGCAATTTGATCTTTAAGCCCTCTCTCAGCTAATAAGTGAGACCTGGAGTGACGTACCGGCAGTGAGAGTGTTAATACTCAGTGTCTGGCCCTTTTATGGACACCACAGTGCAAACTAACAGAAAATAGGGTAAAGCCGGGCATACACTGTACGAGTTTTTCAGTCGTGGTACTTGTATACATCTCAAACTGTGCAACGGAACCGCGGGGTTTAAAAGTTCACCGCTCACGATCTGTGTTCTCTCACACTGTACGGCGCGACGCTCGGACGCGACCGGAGTGCTCACACTGTACGTCGTGCCCCGGTGGGTGACAGGGACCCAGACCAGGGGGTCGAGCCCGGCTCGGGCGAGGCCCACGGGAGGCACCGGACATCTGGGGGAGCGGAGGGGAGAGAGGAAAGACGAGACGCTCTCCGGCGGCCGCACGGCACGGCAGACCGTCCGGCCCGCACCCCCACCGCGAGCGGAGGCGTACGGCCAGCGCGTCGCGCGGACCGGAACGCTCGCCCTCCCCAACCCCCCCGCGGGCCGACGTCTGGGCCCCGCGGGTCCGGGGCCGGGCGGAGGTCGCTTCGGGGACGCCCGCTCCCCTCCCTCCGCTGGCGGGGACGGAGAGGAGGGGAGGGCGCCCCCTCGTAGCTCTGCTTGAACAGCAGGATGCGCTCACGAAAACCTGACGACGGCCGACTGAATTTCAAACATGTTTGATTTTCAACCGACCGACCGATTCCTGATCGGGAGGTATTCGTGAGAAGCCAGTCGCCCCTCCTCCCCCCGTACGATCAAGCTGAAATTCGGCCCGATTCAAAAAATGCTCGCACGACTGAAGAATCGGCCCGAAAAGGGCAAAAACTCGTACAGTGTAAGCCCAGCTTAAGGGTGAATGAAAGTTCATGGAAAGTAAGTTTTCCAAAATAAACATTATGGGTGACTTTTTCTAAATGTGCCTTTAGGTATGGTGCATTCACTGATTGGTCAAAGGTGGTATTTTTGAGTTTCCAACTAGTCGGTCGCTGCTCAGAGCTAGTCAAGCTGAAAATCTAATTCCAGACAGTAGCCACTTCCATGGGCATCTCTATACTGCATGCTGTGACTGTGTATAGACTAGGATGGGGAGCCTTTACCATGCTGGCTCTTCCAAAACGTTCTCAAATTTGTGGTAATAGATTTTCTGTAATTTATGACCGTGGGACTTTTATAAAAGATGGAAAACATCATCAGTCACATCTCGTAACACAAATTTAATGCAGCACACACTCCCCCTTCAGCTTCACATCTAGCTTTAAAGGTAAAGCAATGTTATTTGAATCATTAATGAACAATCAATGTCTTGGTTGTACCTATGTATGTTCAGAGCTTTCTTTGTGTGGAAAGTACCCTTGGAATTTTAATCAATGCTAAGAATCAGACTATAGCAACATGGAGATTATTTTCATTTCAAACAGCACAAACCAAAAGAAAAATGAGGAAGCTGTTTAAAGGGATTACATATTTTAGGGGTTTTGATCACATTTCATTTCTGGATCAAATAGTTGTTTGAACTAAAGGTTGTCGTGGTTGCTAGATATGCTGAAGATCTCTGTGGGCAGTTCTAACACGTTCCATTGTGAACATCATATTGAAAAATGGACAGTGATGTGATTATTCTCCTAAAAAGTTGTTTCAAAGTTGAAGTTTGCTCATCACGGGGCTTTACTATAATAATTTGATTGTTTTCTACATCTCAAATAATTTATAACTTAGAGAAAGTTCCGACTTCTGTCTACAGCAAGACATTGACTATACTGTACAAATGTGTTCCACATAACCCAGTTAAATGGTACCAAACTATCTGTCTAAAGCAGGAAAAGGACGTTCAGTTGTGGTGAAGGGTCATTTAATCACATAATGACTCTTTGATTGCTCATGTGTAGCCACACAGCAATTTGTGGGGATCAAAAAGATTAATGACAAACTATATCAATAATGTATTTTAGACATCAGATTTAGATCTTCCACCAGCAAAAAGTCGTTGTTTTGTAATAGTCACAAGGAGAACAGACTTCCAGCTCTGTTCAGTTTTGAACCCTCCAGCATGGAAGCAAACATGTTGTAAAGAAATATTCACAATACCGAGAACTTCTCTGACTATGCCTTTGTCACATCCACATGGAGATTTCCCTCTAAGAACAGAACCATCCTGATTGGTTTGTTGGCATCTTTAGCATCTATTTGTTTCTCCAAATCAAATCCGTGTGAAGCACACTAGGCAGCAACTTCAGGTCTGCAGCAGATCCAGCAGATCTGCTGCATCTCCTTCTCTGCACGGAACTTCTCTGCATGAAACTTCCCCCCTGAACTCTTCCTAATCACCCTAAAACAAGAGCTGTAGAGTAAGCCATGCAGGCTGTCTTTCCTTAAGGTGCTAGCAGTTTGGTGGATAATTGGATCATAAAATATTCATGACATACATGTAAAGAACCAGTTGAGTATGTACACACTGAATCGACACAGTCTAACATTGGCATTTAGATAGTCACGTCTGTGCACCTGAAAAACAAAAGTCCAACATTCTTTTGCCTTTCGCTATGTTTTCCTATGTGTTCCCACCCAAAGTCATTAAGAGTTGTACTTTGTCACCTGCTGCTGGCTCTGTATGGGGAAACGCATTACATTTTGTCTTGAAACAACTGCTTGTGTAATGTCACTATACAACTAAGGTTATTGAGCTGTAAGACAGCAAGGTTTGCCCTATTCTGCCGCTTCTTTTACTCCTACTTGTTATCGTTATTGCTAAAAACATTGAAGTATTTTTAAAAGGTAACACAGAAATTGGGAACTTTATAGAGAACAAAATGCAACAGATTATATAAACAATATGAACCATTACCTGGAACAATCTCAATTAGAACAACTGTTGAAACATTTGGTTATTTTTCTGTCTCTACAAATTATTCTGTTTATTTTCACATCATAATAAGAGGGAAATGCCCCCAAATAAGTCAAAAGTAAGGGATAAAATAATTAGTTTATTCTTCCCTTAAGCTACAGGCTTTTTGTGGAAATGTTATTCTTTCATTTAAAGAAACTGAAATTGATTTAATGACAGAATGCCGGTATGATGTGAGAGTTTGGAAATACAATATGGGCTTAATAGACTGGTCAAAAATCCACTAACACCATTGAGATCTGCCTTTTATTGCATTGTCAAAGTGTGTAGTTAATTTCAAATCATTTAACTGAGGAAGTTGGACTTGAAGAGAAAGCACATTTACATTCATTACTGCAGTGGTATAAATGAAAGCTCACACAAAAATCTGGGAAAATGGGTTTAACCTTTTGTAACATATTTTGCAATTCCCTGCCACTTCCAATATGGTCTACAGTTCTGCTCATAGGTTTACATATACTGGAGAAACTAGATTTTTGGCCATTTTTCAGAGCATATCAATGACATAAAATTATTTTAGTGGTTTAATGGGGGTGTGAAGCCATTCATTGTCAATCAACTGTTTACTCTTTTTAAATTATAATAACAGTAACTACCTAAATAACCCTGCTCTAAAGCTGACATGCCCTGATGATTTTTGCCTGATAACATGCACACAAATTGACACAAACAACTCTGAATGGCTACTAAAGGTAACCACACCTAACTAATTAGTGTGTGTGTATAAATGCTCTGTGTGTTTCTGGGCTCCTGATAGACCCTTGCATCTTTTATCCAGTGCTACACTGAAATTTCTGGTTTCTGAGCCATGGAGAAAGCAAAATAATTGTCAAAGGTAATTGTGCTGTATAAAACAGGAAATGGATGTAAAACATATCCAAGGAACTGAGAATGCCAATTAGTAATGTTCAAAATCAAATTAAGATGTGGAAAGTGACGGATTCTGTTGAAACCTAACCACGGTCAGGTAGACCAACAAAAGTTTCAGCAACAACTGCCAGGAAAATTGTTTCAAAGAGAAATACACAAATAACTTCAGCTAAAATAGAGGACTTTGGGAAAAAAAGGTGACATGGCTGTTTCAAGATGCACAATACAGAGGCACTTGAAAAAAAATGGGCTGTATGCTTGAGTTGCCAGAAGAAAGCTATTACCACCCAAATGCCACAAAGTACCCCACTTACAATACGGCAAACACAGAGACAAGCCTCAACATTTCTGGAACAAAGCCATTTGGAGTGATGAGACCAAAATCAAATTTTTTGGCTACAACCATAAAGGCTACATTTGGAGAGGAGTCAATAAGGCTTATGATGAAAGGCATACCATTCCTACTGTGAAACAGGGAGGTGGATCACAGATGTTTTTGGGATGTGTGAGCTACAAAGGCACAGGAAACTTGGTCAAAATTGATGGCAGGATGAATGCAGCATGTCAGAAAATGCTGCAGCCCGGGAACTGCGCATAGGACAGACTTAGGCTATGTTCACACTGCAGGTCTTGATGCTCAGTTCAGATTTTTTGCTGAAATCAGATGTTTTTTTAGGTGGCCTGCTATTAAATGCAGCCGTCATCATACTTCTTTCTGAATATTGCAAGACCACAAAGCGACCCGTGTGCACAGATAACAGAAGGAGACATTACACAGCAGTGCACTGTTTACGGAAGTAATGGTGAATGTAATTGTTTGTAGAAGTGTTCAATAAAGGTTCATTTAAAAAAACACAAAAAAATTAAAAAAATGTGGATACAGGCTGCCGTCTCTCCTTGTTATTTTTGGAAAATGGCTGAGCAATAGGATCGCACTATATTAAGACCACATCATAGCAAGACTAAATAAGGTAAAAAGAAAACAGCAACGGTCTTGAGTGGAGTGCTAATTGCTACTACTGTGTGTGGATGTGTAGTTGGAGCAGAGTGATATAAAAGACGGATAAAATGCGTCATGGCCCTTCAGACTACGAACACTTAATATGTGAAAAATACATGTTACTTATTGGAATTAGTACAACATATGGAAATGGCACAAATCCGATTTATTTTTGGGTGAAAAGATCAGAATTGTCAGGATTTGGGTTTTGTTTTGGCTGTTTGTTAATTTTGATTTATTAGTTAACTCTCCGGCCTTTAAAATCAGTTTTGGGTTCTTTCTTGTTTGGTTTCTATTATAGCGTGTGTTTTGTTTAGTCTTAGGTTTAGGTTCTGTTTTGGTTTATGGAGTAGTTTGTTATCAAGTCACTTGGCCTGCTCAGTTCACTTCTTTGTATCCAGCCTTTAATCAGTCACTCAGTTCACCTGCCAGCTATCTGCCAGCTCACCTCTTAAGGCCCATTCATACCTCACGTAAAAGACGGATACGGATTTGTGTGGAGTGTTTCATACGTTCCAACCGTCGATTTCGTCCGTATTTTGACGCGAAAACCGGGAGCTTACGATTACGGACGAAACGGATCAATACGGAGCAATACTACCGGAAACGGTGGGGGCGCTATTGAGTTTGTAGTACAATATGGCAACAAAATCACGAAGAAGGTTAGAATTCTGGGCTTTAAACAATGGCGGGATTCGGGGAACGACTTGCAGAGCTTGTCCGCAACTACCCACACATATGATGTGTCGTGTCCGGGACACAGGGACAAAAAAAAGTTTACCTACGGAGCAAACACAACAAAATCACGTCTTGGACCGTCGCCATGTTTGATCAGTGACGAATCATTGGCGCCCAGCACTGCCACCTAGAGGACATATTGGTTATTGCGCGCCTCAACGGACGGAGGTATGAAGGAGTCAACGGATAGAACGTACGGACAGAAATACGGACGTGCAGGCCAAACGTAGGGTATTAATGGGCCTTTAGTCAACACCCTGTCACTCCTCTTCTCCAGTCACCATCCAATCAGTGTCAGTTTTCTTCCAGTCACTTTCCTGTTCCTGATAAGCTCCACCCATGTCAATAATTAGTCTTCACTCCTGTTCACCTGCTCACTCCCCTATATAGTCCTGTCACAAACCTCTGCAATCTGCCAGATCAATTCAAACCACTTGGTGAGTCTTATCCAGCGTTGTATTTCTGATAGCCCTGTTGATACCGACCCAATTGCCTTTTTGACTCTGAGCCAGCCTGATCCCTAAACCTGATTTTCTTGCCCTGTATGATTGCTTACCTGTTTTTCTGACCCGGACCTGCCTTGGGATATTCTGAGTTTGCCTTATCCTTGTCTGTACTTCTGCCTATTTTGGACTGCCTTGAGTGTACCGGATTTTGGACTGCCTTTTTGACCATTGAGCCTTGCCTGTCCCTGTTTATTAATAAATCCTGTTTTTTTGCTTAAAACCTCTCTTGTCTGGCTGAATACTGGGTCCATCTGTCTCTGGTTCGTGACAGGAATAGGCCCTGCCATAAAAAAGTTGTATATGGGTTGCATATGGGCAAAAAGATCGGAGTTGAAACGCATTGCAAAGCTGTGAACATAGCCTTAGATGTTCCAACAGGAAATGTCATTGGCTACAGCATAAAAAAGTGAAGGTTCTAAAGTGGCCATCAATGAAGGAAACCCTTTATTGTCCTCAGTTGGGAATTTAAAAAAAAATCATTTAAATTCAATAAATAAAACATATTATATAGATTAATTACATACCGACTAATCTTTTCAAACCATTATTTCTGTTAAATATAATGATTTTCCACATACAACTAATGAAAACCCAACATTTTGGATTAGAATATTACATCAGATCGTTACAAAAAAGAAATACAGAAATGTGGGCTTAATGAAAAGTATTTTTAGTACCTGCTTAAAGGTGTTTTTCTAAAGGTACTTTTAATCTGACAAATGAGACCCATTGGAATATATGTCCTGATTTATTTACTATAACTCTATATAGTCAACTCAATACAATTATATAGCTAGATTCAAAGAAGTCAATTTCATATATACTAATTAAACCCTAGTTATAATTGAATGCAAGCAAGGTCACTTGTTGTGCCAGCTGGTAAAATATTTTCTCAGGATGTGGAAGCCATCATAATACGTAATAGAAGTGTAGAAAAGTGGTCAGTCATTGTATTGTCCAGCAACCTATAGCACCATAACTACAGAGATATTTCAGGATAATCTAAATCAAACTAACTGACTAAGATTTTTAAGACTAATCTTAAAAGTAGACAGGATTACTTCCGGCGGCGCCCCTGGCGGCAGCAGCCGAACACAGCTCCTGTACCAACTCGCGGACTTTTTGCATAAAAATGCCGCCAAACTCGCTGGAAACCACTCATCTACCCAGCCGATCAGTACTTGACCGCGAGCGCCTGTTGGAGTTACGATCAAGTTGTGTTTTTGGACTTTTAAATACCACGCTCGACTGCTTACGTGACTGTGGCGTCCTACGGAGACCAGCCCCGGAGGCCTGTGAAGCGGCGGCCTCGACGAGCAGCTCACGCCGGAGGAGAGCGACGCGGAAGCGGTGTAGCCGGCCGAAGAAGCGCGGGTGCCGAGGAGGCTTAGCAGCGAGGCTAAAGGCTAACCCATTCAGACCGCCGCTACCATCCATCTGGCTTTCCAACGTTCGCTCACTGGACAACAAAATGGACCATTTACAACTCGAGCTCTCTGCAAAGAGGGAGCTCAGGGACTGCTGCGCTCTCATTCTGACCGAAACATGGCTCACCTCAACAATCCCAGACAACGCCGTTAGCCTGGAGGGACTCGCTACTTTCCGCGCCGACAGACAAACAGAACTCTGCGGTAAGTCCCGAGGAGGCGGACTCTGCGTTTACACCAATAACTCCTGGTGTAAAAATGCTAGATTAGTCACAAGTCTCTGCTCTCCGGACATTGAGCTTATGATTATTAGCTGCAGACCATTTTTATCTGCCTAGAGAGTTCACTGTTGTTATCATCGCAGCGGTTTACGTCCCTCCCAGCGCTAATACTAAAGATGCTATGGGTGTTCTCTATCGGATTATCTCTGAGCTGCAATCTGCACACACAGAGGGGGTTTTCATCATTGCTGGGGATTTTAACCAGGCAAATATGAAAACTGTTCTCCCTCATTTTTACCAACACGTGGACTTTGCAACTCGGGTAGAGAACACTCTAGACTTAGTCTACACAAATATAAAAGAAGCATTCAGAGCAGCCCCCCGCCCGCACCTGGGCTCTTCAGATCACCTTTCTGTAATGCTAATTCCTGCATACAGGCCCCTGCTGATCAGAGCAAAACCAACAGCGAGGCAGGTGAGGGTGTGGACTGAGGGAGCAATGGAGGCGCTCCAGGACTGTTTTGAGTGCTCTGACTGGAACATGTTCAAAGCTGCTGCAACTTATGAGGACAAGATCAACATTGATGAGTACGCCATGACTGTGTCAGCCTACATCAACAAATGCATTGAGGATGTCAGCACCACCAAGACCATCATCACCCGAGCCAACCAACGACCCTGGATTACTGCGGAGGTCCGTCAAGCGCTAAAAGCACGGAACTCAGCCTTCAAGTCTGGAGACAAGGAGGCACTGAGGACAGCGAGAGCCAACCTGAACCGTGCCATCAGGCTAGCAAAGCGGAACCACAGTCAGAAAATCCAGGAGCTTTTCCATGATGCCAGCAACACAAGGAGCATGTGGAAAGGCATCCGGGCGATCACTGAATACAACACGCCCTCCCCCCCGATGGGTGAAGTTGATGCTGACTTCCTCAATGGACTAAATAACTTCTTTGGGAGGTTTGAGGCACTAAACAGCACTCCAGCAGTGAAAGCTGTTCCCCATCAGGAAGAGGAGGTCCTCTGCCTTGACACCGCCGACGTGTGGAAGACTCTGAGGAGAGTCAACCCGCGGAAGGCCCCAGGCCCCGACAACATACCTGGGCGGGTGCTCAAGGAGTGTGCAGGTCAGCTGGCTGGTGTCCTCACAGACATTTTTAACACCTCGCTGGACCAAGCCATAGTGCCAGCATGCTTCAAGTCTGCCTCCATCATTCCGGTGCCAAAGAAACCTCAAGTCACCTGTTTCAACGACTACCGGCCTGTTGCACTGACTCCCATCATGATGAAGTGCTTTGAAAGGCTGGTAAAGGAACACATCGTCTCCAGTCTCCCATCAACACTCGACCCGTTCCAGTTTGCCTACCGACGGAACCGCTCCACTGAGGACGCCATCTCCTCTGCTCTTCACCTGAGCCTGGCACACCTGGAGGAGAAGAACACGCACGTGCGGATGCTGTTCCTGGACTTCAGTTCAGCGTTCAACACCATCATCCCACAACATCTGGTGGGAAAACTGGAGCATCTGGGCTTCAACACACCCCTACGAAACTGGCTGCTAGACTTCCTCACCAACAGACCTCAGTCAGTCCGGGTCGGACAGAACACCTCTGATGTCATCACCCTCAGCACGGGCTCCCCTCAGGGCTGCGTCCTGAGCCCCCTGCTGTTCACCCTGATGACACACGACTGCGTCCCCAGGTTCACCACCAATCACATCGTGAAGTTTGCAGACGACACAACGGTGGTGGGCCTGATCAGAGACGACAACGACCAGGACTACAGAGAGGAGGTGGAGCAGCTGGTGGGCTGGTGCAGAGACAACAGCCTGATCCTGAACGTGGAGAAGACGAAGGAGATCATCGTCGACTTCAGGAAAAAACGGCCTCACCATGCACCACTGCTCATCAACAACTCAGCGGTGGAGGTGGTCAGCAGCACCAAGTTCCTGGGGGTGCACATCACGGACAACCTCACCTGGACTGTGAACACCACGTCACTGGTGAAGAGGGCACAGAAGCGACTGTACTTTCTGCGGAGGATGAGGAGAGCCCGCCTGCCCCCGCCCATCCTCACGACCTTCTACAGAAGCACCATAGAGAGTATTCTGACCAGATGTCTCTCTGTGTGGTGTGGAGGCTGCAGTGCCTCCGACTGGAAGAACGTGAGGAGAGTGGTGAGGACAGCAGAAGGGATCATCGGGGCTCCTCTTCCCTCCATTAAAGACATTTCATCGCAGCGCTGTGTGTCTCGAGCCCGTAACATCCTCAGGGACCCCTCACACCCCCACCATAGACTATTCTCCCTGCTGCCCTCTGGAAAGAGGTTCCGCAGCATCCGCTGCAAGTCCACTAGGTTCTGCAAAAGCTTTTTCCCTGCTGCCATCAGACTGTTGAACTGCTGAATGGCTGAAGTATAAAAAACGGACTGTGTACCACACTCGACTGGCTGATTTGCACATTTGCACATTGTATCGTATCCTGCAAAATTGCTGCTGCACCTTACCCGGAAACGTACTGCAAAACTGTGTACAATGCAACTGTCTACTTTTAAATCACTGCTGCACCTTACTGCATATTTGTTTACATTTGTTTTACATTGTTTACATTTCACTGCTGCACTTTATCCGGAAGTCAATTGAAACTTATCCTGTAAGTGACTGCGATTTATCACTGCACTTTATCCTGTACTGTAATTCACTGCAAGGTATCCTGTAGAGTTACTGCAATCTTTCTGAGCTGTGTGAAAACTGTCATGGTTTTCAGGTGACGAGTCCACATGCAGATACGAACGGGAGGCAATGCACAGTTTTAAGATGTTTATTTTGGAAACAGGCAGATCTACGGACGGAACTACAGGCGATTCGGCTGGGTCAGAACGTCACGGCTGGAGAGTCTGCAAGAGAGAGGGAGTGAGTAACTCTGAAAGGAGAACCCGGAGAATTGCTAGAAGTGGCGCTGCTTACCATTGGGCTGGGCGGACCTAACCAGGAAGAAGTAGCGTCGGGAGGACTCTATGACTTTACGCTGCTGGACAGTGGCGTGCACAGACATTTTGGGGGGCAGGTGCTCAGAAGGGGGGGGGGGGGGCGCACTTTTTAGCGCACGTGGAACACTTAATTATAAAAAAAATAATAATAAAATACACACGCATGTTGAATGAAATTTGACTTTTATTTGTAACATTCTCTAAATGTGAGTTTTCAATGGAAAAAAGTCACACCACCAACAGAACAGACTAAAGCGTACTACTTTAAAGCAGCATCCTCCTTGGTGCCATGTCTTTAAAGATGTTGATGACCTCGCTGTGGTTTACCTCAATGTCTTTTTCAATGGCAAGCAGAAGAAGATCAGAGAGCCTTTCTGCTTCACACAGGCTTCTTAGTTTAGTTTTGATGATTTTCAGCTTGGAAAATGATCTTTCAACTGAAGCTGTTGTCACTGGTAATGTTGCATATATTTGGATCATTTTGACAAAGGCAGGAAAGATCAGCTGGCCATTGTTTTCCCTCAGTATTGAACATATTTCTTATAGGTTCTTTGAAGTAAAGCTGGAGTGGAAGACCTTTAGTTCTGTCTTAAACTGCTCCTCATCTTCTCCATAGAAGATGCAGGCGACCGCGCGAGTTCACGTGACAAAGGAAGAGAGATAGGCTGGTCGGGTGTGCGCAAGGAGGTGGCTCATTTCGGGGCATTGTTTCAGTCGTTTTTAATGGCTCAGGTTTTCACAAGATAATTTCAAAACCGACCTCAGTAAGATCTTAATAATATTCAGGGCAGTCAAACTTTTTTACAGTAGCAGGCTACACACTACCAGGTAGGAGGGTGCACTTTTATTTATATATATATATATATATATATATATATATATATATATATATATATATATATATATATACACACTTTAGACTGAACAGTGGCTCTGTGACTACTGTAACAAACAAATAGCAATAGTGTAGTCGGTGTTGCCAAATTAGGCAGGTTTCCAACCAATAAGGCTTTTGAACACATTGAGCTGGAAAAAAAATAGCTTATGGGCAGATTGTAAAAAATTTCGGAAGCTTTTCATAACATTTGTTGGGCTTTTAGAAAGAATGACTAACAAAATATATCAAAATAGTCATTTATTTTTTAAATATGTTGAATCTGTCGATCTGACATCGTCAATGAAAATTAGTTATAATGAATAATATTGATTTTTATAATAAAACAAGAAAAGAATAATGGTTAATCACGTGTTTGGTCAATGTAAACGCCCAAGAGGGGTTGAGTCCTACTTATCAACTTAAAAATATTTCATGACTGCGTGTAAGAGAAATGAAAAAGCTATACTGAGAGAAATTAAGTTCATATTAAAGGTAGATTTACAACTCATGTTGGGAAGCTATAATTTATTTTTTCTGGGTGAAATATCCTGATTGTTAAAGAGATCTTGTGTGTTATTTGGTTGTCTGAATGTACATGTTGTTTGGAGCCCATATGCGCAGTTTTTTTTCCATTGCTTCAGCTCAGTTGTGTGCTAATGGCATGTTATGTGTTTAATAGTTCTTTGCTTTTAACATGAGAGAGTTTGAGATTTGGCCTTGTTTTTTTCTTTTAAGTTGGGCAGGTTTTATGCTGGTTTGGGTTACTGGAAACTAATAGTGACTTAGGGTAACCTGTAGCACAGTGTCTTAACTTAAAAGTCCAGCATAAGCTACACGCTAATAAACATGAGCGCTGGTGTAAGGCTGAACACTGACTGAAGTAACAATTCTGACTAGAACAGGTTCTGTAATTACAGCAGCTATGAGAACAAGGATCAGAACAAAGCTGCAAGGAACTCAAGTCTCTTCAGTTTGGCAGTTTTAGTGCTTGGTTCTGCTCCTTGTGCTGCTAGCTGTCCCCTAGCTAACCCTGCTAGCTGTCCTAGCTTACCCTGCTAGCTGTCCCCTAGCTAACCCTCCTAGCGTGAATGTTTACTCCAGTTTAGACTTCAGTGCTGACATTTCAACCAGAAATTAATAGCGCTCCTTCCAGCTCGCTCTCTGCTTCGTTGTCACTTCTTTTAATTGTTTGGTAATCAGACCCAATTTCCATCCCGCTCTACCGACACCAACGGTGACCACAGCCGAACTGCAGCGGCGACTGAAGGCTATGACTCAGTGTCCCGCCCCTCTCCAGCTGTGATTGGCTAGCATGTTGCCTTCAGTCGTTGATTTGATTGGTTAAATTGTATGATTGACACATCAAAGATAGTACTAAAAGGAGGATGGCCACTCCGAGGTAAAAAAAAAAAAAAGAAAAAAAGAAAAAGACGGCTTCCAGTCCAGGGTCTGCTCCGTGCTCACCCGGAAGGCACAAATATCGCTCCATTATATAATCAGGGAAATGTTGACCGGCTACTTTTGACTGCCCTGAATATTAATAATAATAATAATAAAAAAAAAAAAAAACAAAAAAAAAAACGAGTTTCAAAAGGGCATTTTCGTTGATAAAGGGCAAACTTCCTAGTGCTTTAGCACCACCTAGTGTCTATGTATGCACGCCCCTGCTGCTGGAGATAGGCGGCTAGTGGCTGAGGACGGC
Source organism: Fundulus diaphanus (assembly GCA_037039145.1). Classification (NCBI taxonomy): domain Eukaryota; kingdom Metazoa; phylum Chordata; class Actinopteri; order Cyprinodontiformes; family Fundulidae; genus Fundulus; species Fundulus diaphanus. Next base: position 739,116 of record CM073132.1, on the reverse strand, counting down.
AGATGTAACTGGCGAGGGATCCTGAGCGAGCCTCATCGGCAACGGTTGACAGATGGATTGACCAGAGTGAACACAGAACCAACAGAACCCGGGAAAGGGGATCTCAGGCCTCGCTGGGTAACATCCAGGAAGTATGAGGGGAGCGCCAGAGCAAAATCTGAGCAGACAGGTTCTGCTGGTCTGTTTCTTCGGACGAGACGTCAAGACAGGTGAGTGCATCCAAGCACCAAAATCTGAGGCGAAAACAGAGAGATCCAAAAATTAGTCAAAAAACGAAGAGTAAAAAACTCACAAGCTGGTTTCCGAGAGTTGGGACAGAGGCCACGTCGTACCACGACTGGTTAAGGCTCTGGCGTCTTCCATCTGTCAGCGCTCTGCTTAAGAAGCCAGAGGAAGCCGCCTGCAACGAGCTGCAGGTGTGGGCCACGCCTCCTCAGCCAACTAGACACACCTGAGGAGTAGAGTTAGAGCAGCAAGACACAGAGAACCCTGACACTACCCCCCCCTCAACGGCCGCCTCCTGGCGGCCCAGACGAAGAAGTGCTGGGCTGAGTAGACCAGAAATCCAAAATCAAATCCTTATTCGAGATGGCAGCTGCAGAAACCCATGAGCGATCCCCAGAGCTGCGACCCTCCCAATCGACGAGGTATTGGTGACCCCTACCTCGTCGACGGGCATCCACAACCCTGAGGACGCGAGGGTTCTGACTGTCCTGGGAGGGTGGAGGGGGTCCGGAAGGAGGGCACAAGTTGCTGTCCAACACGGGCTTGATCTGGGAAACATGAAAGGTAGGGTGTACTCGAGAGTGAGGGGGTAAACGTAGGCGGACGGTGGTCGGGTTAATAACTGTCTCTATCTCATAGGGACCAGTGAACCGGGGAGCAAGCTTCTTTGCGGACGGGTTGGACAAAACATCTCTGGAAGATAACCAAACCCTCTGACCGGGGCAATAATGGGGAGCTGGTCTGCGGTGCTGGTCAGCGAACCTCTTGCTCCGCTCTGCGGTGCGAGTAAGTGCTGTAACCGTTGTTCTCCATATGTCCTGGCAGCGAGCAATGTAGTCATTGACGGAGGCGAAGGGAATCCTGAGTTCGTCTGTGGGTAGGAGTGGAGGTTGATATCCTAAAGCTACTTCAAAAGGTGAACGTCCCGTGGCTGAGGTGATGTGTGAGTTCAAGGCATACTCTACCCAGGGCAAAAACTTGTTCCAGTCAGTAGGTGAAGATGACGTGAGGCAGCGGAGGGTGGTCTCTAGTTGTTGGTTCATTCGTTCCGTTTGGCCATTGGTTTGAGGATGGTATCCGGAGGTGAGTGTGTAACGAGCACCCAGAGCAGAGCAAAAGTGCCGCCAGACCTGAGAGATAAACTGAGGACCCCGGTCAGAAAGAATGTCAACTGGGATACCGTGGAGTTTGAAAACATGTTTTATGAGGAGCTGGGCAGTCTGGAGAGCGTTAGGTAACTTACGGATGGGGATAAGATGACATGACTTCGAAAACCGGTCAACAACTGTCAAAATTGTTGACATACCTTGGGATACAGGGAGACCTGTAACGAAGTCGATGGCAATGTGGGACCATGGACGTTTGGGGATAGGAAGAGGATTCAGCAACCCAGAAGGTGGCTGGGTCGAAGACTTATTCTGGGCGCAGACAGGACAGGCTAGAACATAGTCTCTGACATCTTTGGTCCATGACGGCCACCAGAATCGCCGGGACACCTGAGACTGGGTTCTATAAATACCCGGATGGGCGGAAAACTTAGCATCATGACACCAGCGTAAAACCTCAGGGCGAACAGACTGGGGAACATACTTAAGTCCAGGCGGACCCGTACCAGGGTCCGGGTCTAATAGTTGGGCCTGGTTGATCCTGTCCTCCAGATCCCAATGCAGGCCTCCAACAGTACATGTGGGGGGAAGAATAGGTTCCGGCTCTCTCTCCTGTTCGAACGGGGCAAATTGACGAGAAAGAGCATCCGGTTTGACGTTCCTAGAGCCAGGTCTGTAGGTAATGGTGAGGTTGAATCGAGAGAAAAACAAAGACCAACGGGCTTGTCTGGAGTTGAGTCGACGGGCTGACTGCAGATAGGAGAGGTTCTTGTGATCTGTCCATATTATGATGGGCTGCTCGGATCCCGCTAGCCAGTGCCGCCACTCTTCCAAAGCTAATTTAATGGCTAGTAGCTCACGATCGCCTACATCATAGTTCTGCTCAGCGGGGGACAAACGACGGGAGAAGAATGCACAAGGGTGTAGTTTACTATCAACCTCAGACTGTTGAGACAAAACCGCTCCCACACCTGTATTAGAAGCGTCGATCTCAAGAATGAACTGCTTGGCTGGATCAGGGTGAACGAGTATGGGAGCCTGGGAAAAACGGGACTTAAGTCTATTAAATGCCTCTTCTGCCTCAGGACTCCAGACGAATGGGACCTTGGTGGAGGTGAGAGCATGTAATGGGGAGGCTATCTGGCTGTAGTTCCTGATAAAGCGCCTATAGAAATTAGCGAAACCTAGGAATCGTTGGAGCTGTTTGCGCAACTCAGGAACCGGCCACTCCGTTACTGCCTTTATCTTCTCCGGGTCTGACCTCACTTGTCCGCCTTCTAAAACAAGACCAAGAAAAGAAATAGAAGTCTGGTGGAAGTCACACTTCTCGGCTTTAACAAATAAGCGATTCTCTAATAATCGCTGGAGAACAAGACGAACATGTTGCTTGTGTTGTTCTAGGTCACGAGAGTAAATCAGGATGTCGTCTAGATAGACGAAAACAAAAACATTCAAAAAGTCCCGCAGGACATCATTTACCAGTGCCTGAAAAACTGCCGGAGCATTGCACAAACCAAAAGGCATGACTAGGTACTCGAAGTGACCTAACGGAGTCTTAAAGGCCGTCTTCCACTCATCCCCCTGTCTCACCCGAACCAAATGATAAGCTTTGCGCAGATCAAGCTTAGTAAAGATCTTGGCATTCTGGACTGGCTCGAGGGCTGAAGATAATAGAGGAAGCGGGTACATATTCTTCACGGTTATTTGGTTAAGCCCTCGATAATCAATACAGGGTCGAAGGGTCCCGTCCTTCTTGCCGACAAAAAAGAAGCCGGCGCCTAATGGGGAGGAAGAAGGACGAATTAACCCTGTAGCCAGAGACTCCCCTATGTACTTCTCGAGCGATTGACGTTCTGACCTGGAGATGTTATAAAGCCGACTCACCGGTAGTGGAGCCCCAGGCAACAAGTCAATGGCGCAATCGTAAGGGCGATGTGGAGGTAGTGAACAAGCCTGAGTCTTACTGAATACCCGCCGTAAGTCGTGGTATTCTTCCGGAACGCGAGAGAGATCAATAACGTCTCCGGAATCTGTCAAGGTGGTATGGGAAACAGATACGGGGCGAGCGGACTGTAAACAACGGGAATGACAAGCTGAAGACCATGATTCCAGTCGGGACTCAGCCCAGTTAAACTGCGGGCTGTGGACCTTTAACCAGGCTAACCCCAAAACCACGGGTGAACGCTTAACCGGGAAAACAAAAAATGATAGTTGCTCTCGATGGTTACCGGAAACTATCACTACTAGGGGTCGGGTGCGATGGGTGATCAAAGTCAACTTCTGCCCATCTAAAGACGAGACCTGGAGAGGCTCGGGTAACGGATCGACAGGTACACGGAGCTGGTCCACTATGGCTTGGTCTATGAGATTAAAATCAGAACCAGAGTCTACTAGAGCCGAAACATCAAAACTATCCTGGTCGAACATTAAAGTGACTGGCAAACATAAGAGAGAAAGTGCAGACGCCTTAACGGCTACCCGGGGAATAGATCCAAAACCGTCCACCGTTCTCCCCGTTACGAACGGCGGACTCGGTCTTTTGGCCGAACAGGACAGTCTCTGAGGAAATGACCTTCACCTCCACAGTAAAGGCATAAATCTCCCGAGAAGCGCTGCTGACGCTCCTTGATGGTAAGACCAACCTGCCCCAACTGCATGGGTTCAGGAGGTGGTGTACAGGACCGGGGTTCCCTATGGGTAAGTGTAGATGAGGTGGATGATCGCAAGGCCTGGTTGGATCTAAACCGGTTCCGGCTGCGTAATCGGGAATCCAAACGGATTGCTAACGCTACAAACTCCTCAAAATCCTCAGGCTCCTCAACCCGGGCTAACTCATCCTTTAGCGTCTCATCAAGAGCCTGAAAAAATACTGCCTTTAACGGCCTCGACTGCCAGCCCGCAGCAGCGGCAAACGTGCGAAACTCCACAGAAAAGTCAGATACGCGTCGACCGCGCTGTTTTAAAGAGAGGAGATGACGAGATTGTTGAGCCGAATCTAACTCGGGTGAAAAAATTGTCTTAAATTCGGTAACGAAGTCCTGAAAAGTAACCCCGAATGACTGACAATCAGGGAATCGAGCCTCGGCCCACCTAAGAGCCTTACCCGTTAGTAGTCGTAAGACATAAGATATCTTAACCTCATCTGAGGCGAATGTCTGAGGGGAACGGTTAAACACCAGTTTACACTGGAAAAGGAAACCACCGCAACTCCCACTGTCACCAGAGAACTTATCCGGACAAGGTGACACGCCCTCAAGCGGCGGAGTCCAAATCTGATTCTCAGTACTCTGAGCGACGGGAGGCGGGGTGCTGAGGTCTTGAGTGACAGGCGACGTCATCGCGGAAGTGACTGTGTCCATAAACTGGCTAAACTGAGCGGCTAATCTCTGAAGCTGTTCCTGTGTTGAATTGACGGCAAAACCTAGCGACTGCATCTGTTCCTGCTGTGCGGCTATCTGCCGCCCGAACGTATCCGCTGGACTTTGGTGACCAGAGCCTTCTTCTGTCATGGTTTTCAGGTGACGAGTCCACATGCAGATACGAACGGGAGGCAATGCACAGTTTTAAGATGTTTATTTTGGAAACAGGCAGATCTACGGACGGAACTACAGGCGATTCGGCTGGGTCAGAACGTCACGGCTGGAGAGTCTGCAAGAGAGAGGGAGTGAGTAACTCTGAAAGGAGAACCCGGAGAATTGCTAGAAGTGGCGCTGCTTACCATTGGGCTGGGCGGACCTAACCGGGAAGAAGTAGCGTCGGGAGGACTCTATGACTTTACGCTGCTGGAGATAGGCGGCTAGTGGCTGAGGACGGCAGATGTAACTGGCGAGGGATCCTGAGCGAGCCTCATCGGCAACGGTTGACAGATGGATTGACCAGAGTGAACACAGAACCAACAGAACCCGGGAAAGGGGATCTCAGGCCTCGCTGGGTAACATCCAGGAAGTATGAGGGGAGCGCCAGAGCAAAATCTGAGCAGACAGGTTCTGCTGGTCTGTTTCTTCGGACGAGACGTCAAGACAGGTGAGTGCATCCAAGCACCAAAATCTGAGGCGAAAACAGAGAGATCCAAAAATTAGTCAAAAAACGAAGAGTAAAAAACTCACAAGCTGGTTTCCGAGAGTTGGGACAGAGGCCACGTCGTACCACGACTGGTTAAGGCTCTGGCGTCTTCCATCTGTCAGCGCTCTGCTTAAGAAGCCAGAGGAAGCCGCCTGCAACGAGCTGCAGGTGTGGGCCACGCCTCCTCAGCCAACTAGACACACCTGAGGAGTAGAGTTAAAGCAGCAAGACACAGAGAACCCTGACAAAAACGAAATTTCGTTCTGTATGCACTCTGTGTATACAAAATGACAATAAAGAAAGTCTAAGTCTAAGTGTCTGTCTCACAGACTAAACCTGGGAGTTGGTTCCACAGGAAACCAACCATCAAGCCTGAAAACTAAAAGAGCTGCCTACCATTCTACTTTTAGAGAGAAACCACCAGTAGACCTGTAGTCCAAGAGCAAAGCACCATGCTAGATATATATGGAACAGATCTCTGAAATATGGTGAAGCCTGATTTATTTTAGGGCTTTTTTAAGAATTCTATTTTAGATTGAACAGGGAACCAATGAAGGGACACTAAAATAAGAGAAATATGATCTCTTTGATTCTCATTACAGCTCTTGCTGCAGCATTTTGCATAAGCACTGAGGTCAGTCCACAATATATCGCAAGTATACAGTCATTACAATAGCAAAATTAATACCACAAATCACTGCTTGGAATGCAATAATTGTTGGCTATTAAATTCCAGTTTCATGCACACTAATTTATTCAGCTGGTTAGATTGAATATCAGGCTGCTTTCAAACAGGATGTGGGGGGTGCTGAGCACCTCTTCAAAAGCCATTACTTTGTATTTTTAGGGCCATGCTGCATAGAGCTGACCGCCGAGCACCTGGTTCAGTCTGTCTTTATTTTAGCGCATCCAATCAGAAATAATCATGCACGCCGTGCGTGTTTGTGCCGACTGTGGAAACCTGAAGGTTGTTTTTTATTGATTTTAATTTGTGAGTGCTGTAATAGGGTGCCACACATGACTGTACTGAACGTTGTTTATGCTCAACAGCTGAACAAACCAAAACACTTGCAACTGGACTCTAGTGTTGCTGCTCACTTTCTTCTCCAGCTCATAATAATGATAGTTGGGTCCAAAATTATTTGGCTTGGGCAGATTTAGATTTGAAATTATTTCTAGTCAACTAAAAAGTTTGCTTTTGAAAGGAAATGAGAAAGTAAGGCATCTCACTGACCATAATATATGCAACATACAAGGACGTTTTAATATACTCTATACATACTGCAAATATGTAAACAGTCATACTCAGTAAATTAGAAGATCCATTTGTCAGATGCCTTTTGAAAACAACTTTTATGGCGGTATTAAACATATTTTTCACTAAGCCCATGTTTCTGTAGTAAAAATGTTTTTTATTGCTCTGATATAATATTCTAATGTTAAATGTTGTATTTTACTGAAAGTGGAAAAACGTCATAATTAACAGGAATAAGAGCTTTAAAGCATCTATCTGTGTGCAATTTATCTATAAAGTGTGTTTCAGTAAGTGAACTGAGTTAGTGAAATGAATGAACTTTTCAATACTAATTATATAGATGACATGAAAAGTGCATAACATACAATGGACATGTATGTTTTCCAAACCAACCTCACCGTATGTGAAAAAGGAATCTCGCCCTCAACCTAATTAATGGATCCTGCGACCACCGCCATTAAGTGTTTGCAATAAATTGAAAAGAAATTTGTATTTTACTCTGTTCTATTTCAATTTCTGAAGAACAAGTCACAGAAACTTGTCATATCAAAGTGATCTTGCAGGAAAATTTCATTCTCTAAGGTGTTGAAAGATAACAAGCTGGCATATATACCCTGTATCAATCCACCTCATCAGATGATTATGTGAATCAGTTAATATGCTGGGATCATGGGTTAACATTAATGTCCCATCGATGTATGAAACTCTTGTGGAGGTAACCTTGTTATAACCAAAGAAAAACACTCGACTGTGACATGGTACCGAATGCTAGCAATGAGCTATTTCGTTAGCCCTTTGTTCAAAGACCCATGTACAAACGATTCACAAATCATTTCCCAATAAACCTTTTTACTTCTCCCACAGCTCTTCCTGCCCAACCTGTCTCTTGCCTCGTGTCAGTTCTGTCCACTTTGGCCATTCACGGAAGGAGCGTTGAAGGAGGAAAGTTGTCAGTTGTTGTGGCGGCTAGCGCTTGGCTCTGCAGCCATGTGGTCGGGTCGGAGGCCTGGTGTCCTAGAGACAGCCTTTGACTCCGTTGCAGTCCGATTTAAGCTGGGGTTTTCCTCAGCATACAGCCTTCAGCTCCATCGGGGTTCGCTTTCCTGTACAGGCTGAGGAAAATACAACAAGGCTGTTTTTGGCATTGCAGGATCCTTCCTCCTGCATCTGATTATGAGGTTGAGACAGGAAACTTAACTCTGTATTTGCCCGGACATGTTCCCTGGGCGACGAGAGACCTCTCCAGATGCGGCCTGTGTGTTCTTTCAGGCCCGTGCAGGGCCCATGGCCCGAAGTAGTTTCCTGGTCTGCCCCAGGACGAGGTAGTCTGTGCAGCTGCTGAAGAGCTGGGGTGGGAGCCCCCCTGTTGGCTCCAGCCAGAAGATAAGAGCTGAAGAGATCTGCAGAAGTGGGGACGCTTTGTCTGTGGGAGGAAAGTTTTATCACCAGCCGCAGGACCCCTGGTGAGAAGAAGGGCCGTCCAAGCCTTGAGGGTCTCATGTTGCAGCAGGAGTGAAATTCCTTTGTGACCCCCCCTCCATACTACATGTTCAGAATTCAATCTGAGATCAATTATTCATCATGGCGTACTTATGGCATAACACAACGCTATTCCTTCATCAAAATTCCTGATGCTATTCCTTTTTCAAAATCATGCTTGATTCATGCATGTCTAAATAATCCTTGTGAATTCTGCTGTCTGTTCTGCTATTACGCACTGTTTTAAGTTATTTAATGTTTACTAAGTAACTCTCAGTCTGTTAGGTATTGTCTTTTGAATATAAGCCCAAACAGCTGATATTAGGACAATAGTTGAAGGGGTGATTCAAGCACTGGCATTCTTTTAACAGCAAACTCTGCACACATGTAGAATAAGGAATGACAACTTCTCTTCAAGTTCAAAAATGTATTAACAGAAATAAAATGAACATCCAGAGAACCCCACTATAGAATGCTGTTTATCTGAATTAACACTATATTTCAAATAAGCAAATCCTCTCTACTAGGCTAGTGAAACTTAACTGAAACTACTAAGCATAATTAAGATAAGAAGAAGCTAAGAAACCATGTACACTGTTATGCAATCACACATGTTTGATAATGAAGATTATTATTAATTATAATTGGCAATTATAATTCAATAATATATCATTCAAAATATATCGCAATTTTATTCAAATGGTTGTTATCAAGGGCTATGAGCCTGTAATGATTAGCACTAACAGTTGGTTTATTAATTAGCAGTTATGAACTTATTTATACCGGAAAAGTGTTATTTACCAGTTGTTGACTGGCTAGACTTATCCAGCAAACGTTGATAACTTTAATTATAATTGCGATTGGAGTTTTAATCCTTACTCCTTCATCACAGGCCAATGAAAATGTCTGTTTATTCAGTTATTAACTCAAAAGGAGATAATTCGATAACTCTTAGAGACCATTAAATTTCTGACTCAAAATAATCACAAACACCTACGATTTCACAAGCTGTTATTTATTGATCTAGTAATTCCCTGTTCCAGCAATTATTCTGCTTAATAAAACACTAGGAAACAGTACTCACTACTCAATAGAAAATGCAAAGAAAACAAATGAAAATAAAGTCAGTCAAAATGGATTAATTGAGAGGTAGCAATGCTTAAATCAATTCACAGTTGGTTAGCAATCTTATTGACATCAACATTAGGCAAGGCAAGGCAAATTTATTTGTATAGCACAATTCAGTTAACCTTACTCTCGCCAGACGTATGTTTCTCCGCCTAGCTTCACTCACATACATCTGGGACCTCTCCCATAGAGAGTGATTTCTCCAACCAATTTTATGGTCTGGCCAATCAGGACGCATGGCGGGAGTTTCATGGATGTGACGTAGTGGAGAAGCGACCGTGAGATTCCAACAACAATGGCGGCTCGGGGGCGCTAGTGAGCACCTGATGGAGTAGACACGTTTTTCCCGAGCTCCTCTCCATGTTATAGAATAACTCGGTATTTAATTCAAAATTCACCAGTTTACCCGACCTCTTGTTAATTTAACCTTACACTAAAATCGAGGAGATGCGAAAAACGAAGTGTGGAAAACAGCAGGATAAGAGCCCTATCGAGACTAGAACGCTTGCATCGCTGGGGTTATCACTAGCACCAGAACGTGCCATGGCAGATCTCGAGACTAGCAAGGACGCTAAGGCGGAGTCGAGCAGCATTCTTCTGGCAATAGAAAATATGAACAAGACGATGACTGATCGATTTGACTCATTAGAGGCAACGCTAGCATCTACTCAAGCGTCATTGGTGAGTCTAGGAAACTGTATGGCAGAAATTGAAGAAGCTAACTCCAACTACGACCACCGCCTCTCACATGTTGAACAAGTCTGCGTGAAAATGCGGGCGGAAAACCAAGCACTCTTTTCAAAAGTAATTGACCTGGAGGCTCGCTCTAGGCGTCAGAATATAAAAATTGTTGGCCTGCCCGAAAAGATCGAGAAAAGAAGCCCTGTTGAATTTCTGGAAAAGTTTATCCCTGAACTGCTAGGTGCTGGCAATTTTTCCAGCCCTGTTGTTGTGGATCAAGCACACCGTCTAGGGCGACTATCTTGAGAGGAAAAAGCACGACCACGTGTGATAGCCCGGATGCATCACTTCCAAATCAAGGAGAAAATACTACAGCTTTCTCGTCAACAATTCCCCCTGAAATACATTTGAACAGCAGGATGGTGATTCGTTGCGTTCGCCTGTCTGCTAAGCTCAAAACAACCGCGCCTGGCTTGACGGAGAAACCAGGAGAACAGCTGAGCATCTTTACGACTTTTACTTTCGCCCTCTGGGGGGAGCCTCGCTGGAAAATCAACCCCGGTTGCATAGTATACCTTTAAAACTTTTTGTTCTTTGTTATGAATGAGTTCAAATTCCTTTTGCACTTTTTTTTAAAGAAAACGGTTTGTCTTTTGCTTAAGGACATATTAAAATGCATTTATATGCAGAAAATAGTTGTATGTTGGTGCAGTAAACATACAGATATAAATTCATATAAAAGTGGTGAGAGTAAACATCGGGCGTTTCTCAATTCACGAGAACGCGAGTACGGACTCGCGTTCTCGTCAAGTCCGGTCTTGGCGAGAACACAGGAAGATCGGACTTGACAAGAATGCGAGCACGCAGCACGTATGGTGTATTGGAACAGAAGCGTACTTGTTTTGTTTTTTTTTCCCCAGTGTCCTGTCTAGCAATGTGGCAATAAGAATTGATATCTTAATGCCAAATAGAGCTCGACAGATTTTACTTTCACAAGTGGAGCAAACAGCTTTCGCCATAATGCTCCGCTTGATTTGTGCGTGTAAATAGCTTTATTGTGATTCCTGCAGGGAGAATTACAAATTATATGGACACTACAATGGGAAAGTAGGAGAGTAAAAGAAAAACAAGAAGAGAAGAAAAAAAAAAAGGAAGAAGAGGTGAAAAAAAGAAGAGATAAAAGGAAGAGAATGATAAAACGTCCTCTGTCTGCTCCATCACCTGGAAAGAGACACAAAAAGAACAGCACAACCAACAGACATAAAGCAACAGATACAATCGTGTAACACCTTGATGCCATTGCTAAATCATATGTATTATTATTTAAGCTGACATGTGTAATGTGATACCTAAAAAAGAAAGTAAAAGAAAGTAAATAAATGAATTATAGCCTTTCTGTATATAAGTGAACATTTAATACCTGGGACCCAGCACCTGTGGGAGTTTGTGAGAGTGCACTAGTTTAGGTGAAAATTTATCCAGAAGGAAATAGTTCGATAGTGATTGTGGAGAACCGAAGACCCACCTTCCCCGAGCACAGAGGCAGGAGTCAGGGGACCCGTAACCCCGGACTCCCAAAGGGGCTCCCAAAGCAGTGCGCCTTCACAGGAAATCTGCAACCCCCCCCCCCCCCCCCCCCCCCGAGGAAAGAGGAGAGACGACCCCGAGGAAATCCCCCAGCCACCGCAATGCCGACGCCCCCAAGAGCCGCAGGGACGACCCCGTGGGCTCCGCCGGCAACCGGCCGCGCTGAAGTGGTCCCGGCCATGGGCCCTGGGGGCCAGAGGCCCCAGGGGCGCCCCGCCCCCGCGGCAGGGGCCCCGGCCCCGCGAAGCCACCGCCGGGAATGGGCCGGCGCCCACCCGGGAACCCGCCCCAAACCCGAGGACCGTCAACGCGCCAGAGGGCCAAGAAGCGTACTTGTGACGTCATGAGACGCACAGTTCTTTAGCATTTCTTTAACATTCAAAACTATTTAGATACTACACCACAATAAATCTTATTGAAAAAATTTTTAAAAGAACATTTTTAATTTCTAAAAAGCCTAAAAATTAGCTTGCCGCGGTGCATTCTGGGAAAGCGGTCAGTCTGAAGAACGCACAAGTCTGCTCTGATGCATGCTCGATAAAGAGGGCGGGGCGAGAACAACATCCGGGGATGTGGTGCGTTCTCGCTCTGTTGTTCTCGGCAATCGGAACAGTGCTCGGGCTGAGGCTGATGACGTGTCACGAGCACACGAGAATGCTCAAGAACGCATATTGAGAAACGGCCAGTGACTGGGAAGGCTGGAGCATAGAGTAGAGAATGATCAGCCGAACAGTCCAAAAACAAAACCCCATTTCATGACAAGAACTGTGTAATTTGCATGGATGTCCAAACAAACACTCCCTGAGAAGCTAAAGGTGTGCAAAAATACATTAGAGACAGTGTAAATTATTCTCAATTGGATCAAGAACCTGTGGAACCAGCAGTGTATTTGTAAACATGTAAACAGACCATGAACTAGGCTAGTGGTTTATTTGATTCTCAGCAGGGGGCAATAGACCTCACAGCTTTGGGAAAAATGCTGTTTTCAAGTCAATTAGTTCTTGATGTAATGATCCTGAATTGTTTACTTAATAGAAGTGGGTTGCCTGGGTGGGTGGTATCTGTGGCAATACGTCTGTCCCTTTTCTGGACTGTTCTAGATTAATCCGTCTCTAGATCTTGTAGAGGGTAACCCACAATCTCCTGCACTGACCTCACCTGCCATGCCAGATCCTTCCCCTGCTGGGCCATGCAGCTCGCTGAGACACAGGATGATTTCAATTGTAGCTCTATAAATGCTTATGAGCAGCTGAGTAGAAAATCCAGTCTGTTAGAAGAAGAGCCGTTGTTGGGCATTCTTCACCAGGTGGCAGGTGTTTACAGTCCAGGAGAGATCAGTGCTCTTGCTGGTGATTGTGGACCTCCTCTCTGCAGTGGGTCATTGCTGGATATGAGACCCCACCATAGTGATGTCGTCCGCAAACTTCACAACCACATTTCTTGGGTAAATAGCAGAACAGTCGGGTGTGAAGAGAGCAGGGCTGTGGACAAGGCCGGTTTGTTAACAAATAGATTTTTTTAAATGGGAAACAACAAAAAAAAATGGTTTCAAACCTTTACCAAATCCGTTGCACCAGAAATTGCATCCATTTTAATCACGGCAGCACCAGGAGGCCTCTTCAGAGATTGTACCATGCTCAGCAACATTCTCCAAATTTCAGCAGGTTGCATTTTAATAACAGATGCAGCCTGGTGGTCCCAGCACAGAGACCTTAAGGTTGACGAGGGATTTATCTTAAAAAATGTTAGTATGAGTGTATAAATAAAGTAGTATGAGTGTGTATGTGAGTACAGCAGACTCAAGCCAGCAAACCAGAGGTTGTTTTTCTTCTGATAGCTGATGTCTTTGCGACCTTCTGTGCTGCTGTGAGGACATGACATGTGAGAGTGATTACATCCCTGATATTAGCTGTCATTTCTCTTCTGTGGCCTACTTAATGACCCCTGAGTGCATGAGGAAAATTAACTTTTATCAGAGCTAATCTCCTTTTCTCTGGGTCTAATTATACCTCAGTTTACAGCTAGTGTGTGCTTAAGTGTGCTGCCTACTGTAATTTCACGTCCTGTAAGGGCAGCCACGGACATAACAACAGAAAATAGCTTGATGGTAATTAAAGCGATTGTTGCAACCCTATCCGTGTTACGACTGGCCCGCTGTGCTGCAGTTAATAGGTGAGAGATAAAGTGTATGAAATTATAGATGCATGCTTGAAAGGCTGGCAATTATGTGAAACTGAAGGAGGCTTTAGGAAGGGACTATTAATCAGAAGATTGTGGTGTAAATTTTTCTGTGGCAAAATCCCATTAACAGGCATTCTTTGAAGGTGACAGTGATGCTTTTGTGCTCAGAGAAATCGACTTTTTCAAATTTCAACAAGGCTGCAGGACCTGATACTCTTGAGTCGTTTGAGATTTTTAATTTAAGCTCAGAAAATATGAGTCATCAGCGAATTAACTTTTGGACAAGTTCCAACGCTCAACATTCATAATAACAAAGAAGACAATAAAGTGGAGACTGAAATGGATTATTCTTACCTGTCAGGCAGAGATAGCACAAGGTCTCTGTTTTCGTGTGTTGTTTGAAACAAACAACTGACACACTGAGTTTGAGGTTAATTGTAATCAGTTGCCGCTGATCCCCCGAAAACATGAAAGCTCGGCAAATAAAGATCAAAGCATAGTAAGAAGCACCTGGAGATTTTTCAATTAGTCAGCTGCAAAAAAAATTCATTGCCAACTAGTCTGATAATCAATTAATTACAAGCAATAAAGCTAAGCTCTCTCCGGCTCCAGCTTTTAAATGCGATAATTGGAGCTTCTTTGTTTTTTCATGGCATCATCATTAAGATTTCTTTTCATTTTCAGAACTAATTAGACAAAAACAAGGTCTCATTAGGGTTGTAATATTTTGTACCTGAGTTGTTCTTGCGCTCTAAAAGGGAAATAGTTGGAAAGTGAGTTGTGGAATTGGTTTGCTGCACTAAGCTGTGGTCTTGTTCAATTTCCTCCCAGATGTCTGCCCAACCTCTGCGAACATGGTGCCCGCTGCTCCCAGACGTGGAGCTTCTTCTCCTGCGACTGCTCGGGAACGGGATACTCTGGAGCGACATGTCACAACTGTGAGCACTTTCATTTTTTCAGCCCCGTCTCAAAGCTGCCGTTACACCTCCCTCTTACTCCAGGTCTACTGAGCCACCTCAAATTCCATTCGGCACACACATACGTCTGCCTTTCTTATTCTGAGCTTTCCTTGCTTTGTGCAGCTGAGAGGCGAAGCAGAAAGTTGTCCTGTTTCAGCTTGACATGACCTCACTGTTGCTACTCGGCTATATCTGCACTTCTTTTTTTTCTTGCTGCATTCTTAAATAGCTCCACACTTCAGACTGGCTTGGATTGTAGGAATTTTCCCTTCCAGGTGTCATTTTTGACGTTGCCTTGATATATGCAGTGGAGTGTTGCTGGAAAGCATTTGAATCCCCCCTCACCCCCACCCCCTGCCCCAGAATGTTGAGATCTTGTTTGTATGCAGACAGCCAGTTTTGGAGGAAACATGGCAGATAAGAACATCTGCTGCAGTAAAAATAGTCCCTTTCATCAAACTCAGCTTTTCTATCTCCAAGTCAAAGCTGGAGATTGGAAACCTGTGTACTTAAAACAGACCTCCAGTTGGTTTTTCTAGTGGAATTAATTTATTATCACTCTGTTTCTCAGTCCAGCTGGTTACTGAATCGACCATGCAATCCCTTACAAACTAGCCAGGAAATATTTTTGGTGCAGTTTTATCCATATTGTTGTATTTCCCCTCTGCCAGGAAGCAGCACAGAAAGCAGGCAGCTGAACTATGGTCAAAGCTCCTCCCCTTTTTAAAATTTCAACATACCATGCATTTATTTCAAACGTTCTGGTCATCTGGTCGTTCTGGTGTACAAAATAATTTACTTTTAACTACTTGAATAGGAATGGTGTCTTATCATTTGTGCATTCTAAAATCATGATGCAAAACAATGCAGAATTAGCTTCTGATTGTTAGACGGTAATTGTGCCATTTCATTGCTTATTATGGCTTCTGCAATAAAACAGAGCATCACTATTTTAAGATCTATAATACTTGGGCTTGTCAGCTAAGGAATGGAGTATCCTGGACTATATGGAGATAAGTTAAAGCCTAATATAGAAAAATTCAACCTAAATTTAGAGTTGTCTAAACAGGTGGTAATGTAAAATTGCCCTTTTTACATTTTTAAATGAGAATGCATTCAGTCAGTAAATCATAGATGAAGTATGTGGTTTAAATAAAATCAAAAGAAAAATTCTTAATTTACTAACCATTATTATTTGGGTTTTGACCTTTAAAAATTAATAAAGAAAACATTTTAATTTTATTTCTGTTTTTCAAAAAAGAAAAAAAAAGTCCAAAGATAAGCTTTTATTTCAAAACATTTTTAATAAACTTTAATTTTCAACTGATTGTCTGTAGGTCATCTATTAGAGTATATACTGTAATAATATATAAGCTATAACATCCATCCATCTATCTGTGTAATACATAATAATACATTTCATAGTCACCTTTTGTATTTCTAATTCAAACCTAGAATGAAAATAATTGACGAAACTCTACTACACTCCACCAGCTCCCTGAAAACTAAAAGATGTCTTTGGTTTTGTATGTTTAAACTTATCAAACTCATTTTTCATAGCTAAATTTGCAACCGTAAAGTTTTTAGCCTGATCGTTGTAGTTTTATTTTTGGGTTCTCATTGTTATATTTTTTGTGAGCTCATATCAGCCTGTCTCCACTTATCATTTATTGATACATAACAAAAAAATTATTTGTAATTATGACATTTATCAGTCTTATAGCATTTAATTTTAGTAAAATGCTTTGGATTTATGTGAAAGAGTCTGAAAAATACTCAGTGCTGCTGTGATATTTATGATAGTGATGAAGCTATTCTAAAATCATTGAAAACTAGAGCTAAGATTTGTGATCTCAAGGTGTAACACATTTAAAGGCAGCAGTGCCTTAAACCCAGTGGAAACATCCAAGCATACAGAAACCAAACGTGTGAAATATGGTTTGGATCTTTCCATGCCCGTCATACTGATTGTAATGGACTCCACTGTGGAACAAAGAGACATTTTTCCTTGGAGCTGGTCACTCTAGCATTTTCAGGCTAAACTAGAAACATGACTAGCTCAACTGGAGACCTCATTTTTCAGCTACTCTGCTGTGCTTACTGGCTCCATGTCTCACTGTGAGGAGCAACTAAAGGGTTCAGAGCCAATCTACCTGTGTTTTACACCACAGGTTTTATTTAGCTTGTCTAGTTTATTCATCATTATGGATAGTTGATTTTCCAGGGTCCAGATTAAAGTTCCGTGATGGCAGTCACCTGATAACTTCCTTCCATTAGAGGATTGAATGATTACTAAAATCTGCTCATTTTATCCCTTTCTTCTGCATTATTGTTGCCTTTTTAAATTCCCACCTTTTTATTGTCATTAATTTGTCTTATTAAGTCCTTCTTTATATCTACTGTTCTCTCCAGATATTTTCAGGAGTAGCTTCAGCTGTTCTCATAACAAATTTGATCAAAAAAGTTCAATGGGTGGGAATCCTTTTGCAAGTCACTAAGCAGCAAGATTTAATCGTGATTTTATTGAAATATAATGCTTTGGTATTCTCTTGGTCATTGTGGGCATTGGCATCTCCTAAAATGGAGTTATGGACATCATTCTTTGTTACATGGTTCGGCAAATATAACTCACACCTTCATCCCCAGCCTTGTTCCTTTAGCTTAGGAACATAGCCTGATCAGGACACAATAACTACTGTACATTCATGTCATGCCTATTAGTTGAAACTCTTGATTTGGAGCTGCTGAATGTGAAAGTAGCTGCAGCTGAAGTTGGCATTAGATCATCTATAGTCTGACCAGGTTTATCTCTTCATCAGCAACCTTTTCATAAACTATGAACACAATCAGTTTGGCCCAGTTTATAAATACAGATATCTTCTGTGTGCTTGTGACTCATACCATTCAGACTCAGGGGAGAGTGGGCTGATTCTTGGAGAAGTAACTCTTTGTTCTACTGCTCTGGTTCTTCCAGCTATTTACGAGTCATCCTGCGAGACCTACAAGCTGAGCGGCAGCTCTTCGGGCTTCTACTTCATCGATCCAGATGGGAGTGGTCCCTTGGGGCCCACACAGGTATACTGCAACATTACAGGTGAGATCATGGTAGCCCTTGTCTTGTTATGTATACATTGTTCATATAGCGACCCTGAGAAAGGAAAACAGAAAAAAGCAATCTCAAAGAGGGCCTGACAGATAAAAATGTCTCTCTTTAGAAACCTACATTTGTCTCTAGTGATTTGATCATTTTCTGCCTCCTAAACCCTTAAGAACATCCTGGGCTGAAGATTAATTAAGCACTTTATCTTGTGATGAATCAAATAATGCAAACTTACCTCTGTTAAAAGTGTGTCTTTTCCAGTCAAGTGTTGCTGAGAGCAACTATGTAGAAACAGATAACAGTTGAACAAGCTGGCTGATTAAAGACGTCAGGTTGCCCCCGGAGGCTGCTGGGATTTTCTGGGGCTGGTAAAGAAGAAAAGGTTGACCTCCACAAAAGCACTGCCAAATTCTTCTTCAGTACGGGAATTTGCGGGTTTAAAACTGATGTTCTGAACTAACCATGACACAAAGAACATACTGATAACAATATAAACTGCCTACATTTACAATCTTTGTAGCCTAAATATGTATCTTTCTAAACCAAGCTGTGAAATTAACCTGGTAACAAGTGAACTAAAATATTCCTAATACCCTAAAAAGTAATTTTCTTCCGAGCCTGATTGCCCAGTACTGTTGCTTGTGGACAAATAAAGACCTTGTGCTGGTGTGCATTGATGCTGTGTGAGACTGGAAGACACAAACCATACTCAAGCAGAGGAGATGTTCACTGCTTGGTAACAGTCCAAGTCTCCGTATTACTTTTCCCAAATCTATTCTCTAGTTCTCTACTTTCCATTCATGGTTGAGAATGACACTTGGTGTTCCTGTCTAAGGAACAGTAAAGTTTACTTTCCATTCCCTAGTTCTGGGAGGGATTAGAAATCAATCACTTCCCTTTCACCAGCTACTTGGGCCAGCTCCTCCAGGCGAATCCCAAGGCGTTCCCAGGCCAGCCGAGAAACATAGTCCCTCCAGCGTGTCCTGGGTCTTCCTCTGGGTCTCCTCCTGGTGGGATGTGCTCGGTACACCACACCAGGGAGGCATCCAGGAGGCATCCTAACCAGATGCCCGAGCCACCTCAACTGCCTTCTCTCAATGTGGAGGAGCAGCAGCTCTACTCTGAGTCCTCCTCGGATGACTGAGCTGCTCACCCTATCTCTAAGGGAGAGCCCAGACACACTACAGAGAAAACTCAAGCTCATGTTATTCTATTGAACTTTTCTTCTATCATCAATATAAGTCTATGGATCGATATATATTGATATTGAATTATCGTCCAGCCCTAGTACATATTGTTGTGTAGTTGTTTGGAATTAGTGTCAAGTCATTTTAAGAAGTGGCTAAATTATTCTAATGAAAATAAAAACTTTTAAAACTGTTTTTACCTGTAGTGGCTTATGTTGCAGAGTAATTTCAGTTTTCTGGATCTGTGTAACCAGTTCTGTTTTTAACACTTTTAGAAGTTGGAATATTTTACTTTGGGACCCCATCAACCAAATCATTCCATTGTTTTGATGGTCTGTGCACAATACACAGTGCATTTCACATGGATTAATACCCACTGAACTTTTTCAGATTTTTTCTTGTTCTGACCACTGACTTGCAGGTATTTTATTGGAATTTTACTTGATAGACCAACACAAAGTAGAGAGAGAGAGAGAGCAAGTAGAAATGACATGTAACATGGTTTTCTAGATGTTTTATAATGTAAAAAAAAAAAAATCATCCTATTGTTGTCAGGGTTGAGTTTTGACTTAGCCTTTTGTTTACTATTAGTTTTCAGTTTTTCCTCGTTTGGGTTTTAGTTATGATTTGACTTTATTTTCTGTTTCCTCCTTCCCCTCACTTAGCTTTCCCTTCACTCCCTCTGCAGCCTGTCACACCTGTTAGTCATTAATCAGCCAGACTCATTTCACCTGCCAGTCTCACTACTTAAGCCTCCCTCTGTTGCCACTCCTCTGCCGGGTCGTCATCATGCAACACCTACTCCTTGCCTGTCCACCTATATATTCCCTGCTTGCCATTGGAACTTGCCACCTCTACTTCTCTTTAAGGTTTGTTCTCTGCCGTACTGGTTTCCCATCTGCCGTACGTAAGGGCCTGCTGCTGTGTTCTGGCTAGCTCTCTGCCGAGCTGTGGATCCTGCTACCTTGCTCTGGTTTTCCATCTGCCGTACTGAAGGGCCTGCTGCTGTGCTCTGGCTAGCTCTCTGCTGAGCTGTGGACTCTGCTGCCTGTCTCTGGGCTCCAAGAACTCTCTCTCTCCGGGCCGTCAGCTCCTGCCCTCATCTACACCCCTGTTCCTGTGCAGTCCTGCCTCCCTGGTTACGTCATCCACCATCCCATCAACCTTTCAATAAAAACTCTCAATTTTAGTCCCGTGTGTTGTGGTTCTAGGTTCATCCATAAACAAATCGTGACAGTACGAACCGGCCAAAAGGATGGACTCAGACCCCACACGGGGCTTACCTGCGGGGGTTGGCGACCCGGAGATCCTCGCCTACATCGAGAGATGCGAGCGCCTCTGGAAGGAGAGGTGGACCAAAAAGGCTGATCCGCCGACCAGGGCTGACGCCGCTGTCCCCGTAATCCTGTCTGGCTTTGTGGAGGTTGCGCTGGAACGCAGGGAAGGACGCCGCCCAGCTTCTCGTCGTCTCGGTCACCATCTCCTGGACTCTCAGCTGGTCCCTCGAGTGCGGGTTACCATCCCATCAGCCCGAGCCCCACACATCGAGGAGAGCCAGCTTTGGAACTTTTGCTACGGTGACCGAGACGACCTCTTTTACTGCTGGCCTGCTGCTGCCTCCGAGACAGCCCCTGCTCCGCCGTCTGGCTCCTCCCGGCGCAGACTCTTCCGCCTCAGTCCAAGGCCGCCGATGGAGCCGTTCTGGCTCAGTCCGAGGCCGCCGATGGAGCCGTTCCGCCTCCGTCCGAGGCCACCGTGGGTGCAGATCCGCCTCCGTCCAAGGCCACCGTGGGTGCCGATCCGCCTCCGTCCCAGGCCACCGAGGGAGCTCTTCCATCTCAGTCCGAGGCCTCCGGTGGTGCCTTTCCCACTTCTGGTTCGTCATGCCGGGGTCGCCGACTGCGGCATCCGCGCCTTTTTGCTCTGCCTCGTCCTCCACGACGCCCGCCTTGGACCTTCCTGCGCGGCCGGGTCTGCCGATTGCGGCATCCGAACCGCCTGACTTTGCCTCGTCGGGGTCGTCCTCCACGACGCCCGCTTCAGACTTTCCTGCTTGGCCGGGTCCGCCAATTGCGGTCTCCGAGCCATTTGACTTTGCCTCGCCTGGGGTCGTCCTCCACGACACCCTCCTCAGACTTTCCTGTTCGGCCGGGTCCGCCGATTGCGGTCTCCGCACCATTTGACTTTGCCTCGCCGGGGTCGTCCTCCACGACGCCCGCCTCAGACTTTCCTGTTCGGCCAGAGCCGCAGATTGCGGCCTCCGCGCCTCCTGGCTCTGCCTCGTTGTGGTTGTCCTCCACGACGCCCGCCTGGGACTTCCCTGCTCGGCCAGGTCTGCCGACTGCGGCATCTAGGACGCTTGGCTCTGCCTCGTCGGGGCCGCCCCCCTCGAGGTTTCAGTCGGGCGATGCTGCTCCGCCGCCTGCCACGTCCTGGTCGACCTCCACGAGGACTCTTTGTGGCCTAGCAGCCGTCTTTGCTTGCCCCCTTAAGGCCAGTGCTTTCTTGTTTATTTGTTCTAGTTCTGCCTTAATTTGAGTTTCTTAGCATCCCTTAGTTTCTGAGTTATTAATGGTTCTTCGTTTTCTTAGAGTTTTTTTAGTTTTGTCCTGCTTTTGGCTTTCTAGTTCTGCTTTTGTTTTCCAACTCTGCTTTAGTATTCTAGTTTTTGCTTTAGTTTTCTAGTTTTTGCTTTAGTTTTATAGTTTTGCTTTAGGGTTCTTGTTTCTGACCTAGTTTTCTAGTTAAATTTTTTTTAGTTTAAGCCTTAGTTTTCTAGTTTTTGCCTTTGTTTTCTAGTTCTTGGCTTGGTTCTTTTATTTCTGTCTTGCCCTCTGGTCCCTGCAATCTATGGGTTCCTGCGCTCTATGGGTTCCTGCGCTCTATGGGTTACTTCGCTTTATGAGTTCCTGCGCTTTATTAGGTCCCAGCGCTCGTTTAGGTTTCTGACTCCCTAGTTTTGAGCGGTTTTCACGCTCCTTAGTTTTGTCTGGTTCGAGCTCTCCTTAGTTTTGTTTTGGCCTCCTAGTTCCTCTGTCCCCTGACGTGTTAGGACGCCCTCTGTCTGCTGGCGTGTTAGGACGCCCTCTGTCTCCTGGCGTGTTAGGACGCCCTCTGTCTGCTGGCGTGTTAGGACGCCCTCTGTCTCCTGGCGTGTTAGGACGCCCTCTGTCTCCTGGCGTGTTAGATACACTCTGGTTCTTGATGTTTCGATTTTCTTTGTTTCCCAGCGTGTTAGAACGCCCTCTGGTTCCTTGCGTTATAGTATTCTCTGTTCCCTGGTGTTTTAAATGTTCCCGTTTCCCTTACGCCTCGGCGTTTTTCCCCTGGCGGTTCAGTACGCTAGTGGTGCTCCAGCGTTTTCCTACGTCTGTTGAGCCCTAGCATTTCCGTACACCTGTCTTTCCCTCTGGCGTTGGTATGCCTGTTCTTCCCTCTGGGGTTGGTACGCCTGTTCTTCCATCTGGCATTGGTATGCCTGTTCTTCCATCTGGCATTAGTATGCCTGTTCTTCCCTCTGGCGTTGGTACGCCTGTTCTTCCCTCTGGCATTGTCGTACGCCTGTTCTTCCCTCTGGCATTGTCGTACGACTGTCCTTCCCTCTGGCGTTGGTACCGCCTGTTTTTTCCCTCTGGCGTTGTCGTACGCCTGTTTTTTCCCTCTGGCGTTGTTGTACGCCTGTTGTTTCCCTTTGGCGTTTTTGTACGGCGTTTTTTTTTCCCTCTGGCGTTTTTGTACGCCTGTTTTTTCCCCTCTGGCGTTTTTGTATGCCTGTTTTTTCCCTCTGGTGTTTTTGTACGCCTGCTTTCCCCTGGCATTTCCCTACACCCTCTAGTTTTCCCCGCGTTTCACGCTTTCTGTTTGCCTGCCAGCGTAATTTAGACGCTCTTTGTTTGCTTGCCAGCGTTTGTTAGCCGCTCTCCGTTTGCCTGCCAGCATTCATTAGAAGCCCTATTGTTTGCTTTTGTTTTTCCTCTTTATTTTGGTTCGCCCTGGTTGGGTAGTTTTTTGTTTGATTTTAGCCCGCCATCCTAGCCTCCCTCCCCCCACCCAGGTTTGTACTGAAGGGCCTGCTGCTGTGCTTTGGTTAACTCTCTGCTGAGCTGTGGATTCTCTGCCATGCTGGGAAGCCTGCTGCTGTGTTCTGGCTAGCTCTCTGCTGAGCTGTGGATCTTCCCGGAAAGAAAGTTCTTTCCGGGAAGAAAAAATCTCCTTGGAGAAATGCTCCAGCAGTTAGAGGTGAAAAAAGGGAATGTCGGAAAGCTGAACGCAGGTGGAGAAAGAACAGACTCCAGGTTCACTACGACATCTATAAAGAGAGACTTTACAGATACAACTTACAATTGAAAAATGCAAGAGAATCTTTCTTCTCAGAGATCATCAAGAAAAACATTAATAATGCTCGCGTCTTATTTTCCACAGTTGACAGGCTAACAAATCCTCCTGTGTCAGTGGCTTCCGAACTCCACTCCACCAGGGCCTGCAATGAATTTGCTAACTTCTTTACTGAAAAAATCCTAAAAATTAGAGGATCACTGTAATGAATCACGGCAGCGGACCCAGAATTCAGCCAGACCAGCAGAGGTTCTTCAAAAAGGGATTTATTTAACAAAAAAAAGCAGAGCAATGCAAAAAGGACTGAATAATCAAAAAGACTAATAAAAAACATCCAGAACTTCATAGGAACAGAAACTGACTGGTAACAAGACAAAATAACTCAGGTTCTCTGGAAGGGAAAAACTTGGTCAAAATTCCAAAAACAAACATCAGATCAGGATTGACTCACCCAAAAACATGACAAGACCAACAAGACGACCTGGCACTGATGTCTGGTCTCAACAGTATATATGGAGGTGGAGGCAGGTGAAACTGGTGAGAGGCGATTGCAGTAGGGGTGGAGTTAGGCAGGTGTGCAGAATAAATAATTAGACCAGACATCAGTGCTGAGGCTCAAAACAAGAACAGATCAGAAACCAAACCTAAAAAGCTGAGAGGACAAGTGGACAGAAACAAACTACAGACCTGATAACAAAACAACCCCGAAGTATAAAACTAAAACAGAAGAAAAAGCTAAGACTAACACGGATGACCAAAACAGGATAAACTAACTGTAAACAAGCTAAACAGGAACCTAGACAAGACAAAACTCAAAGCAGCCAGAGAACCTAAGGCAGGAGAGTAAACAAACCAAAACAGAACCTAGAATATTACAGAGCCCCTCCCTCAAGGGCGGATTCCAGACGCCCTCCAACGTCTACAGGAGTCCAAAGAAAACAAGACAGACTGGGCGGGTGGAGGGGGTTCCAGGATGGAGGGCCAACGTCTGAAACAGAAAGCTGTTAATGAGGTCAAAAAACACAACTCCAAACAGAAAACAACCCTAAAAGGGCGAACCAGCCAAACTCTGTGCGGCCGTCGCGGAGGCCGACCCCGGCGTGGCAGAGTCTCTACAGGAGAACCCTGCATCAGAAAGCAGAGCAGGGCTTTCGGCGGCCGGCGTCGGAGCAGGGCTTTCGGCGGCCGGCGTCGGAGCAGGGCTTTCGGCGGCCGGCGTCGGAGCAGGGCTTTCGGCGGCCGGCGTCGGAGCAGGGCTTTCGGCGGCCGGCGTCGGAGCAGGGCCTTCGGCGGCCGGCGTCGGAGCAGGGCCTTGGGCGGCCGGCGTCGGAGCAGGGCCTTGGGCGGCCGGCGTCGGAGCAGGGCCTTGAGGACAGAGACCGGAGGCGGGCCCTCCTGGACCACCTCCTCGCAGGGCTTGAGGACACAGACCGGAGGCGGGCCCTCCTGGACCACCTCCTCGCAGGGCTTGAGGACACAGACCGGAGGCGGGTCCTCCTGGACCACCTCCTCGCAGGGCTTGAGGACACAGACCGGAGGCGGGCCCTCCTGGACCACCTCCTCGCAGGGCTTGAGGACACAGACCGGAGGCGGGTCCTCCTGGACCACCTCCTCGCAGGGCTTGAGGACACAGACCGGAGGCAGGTCCTCCTGGACCACCTCCTCGCAGGGCTTGAGGACACAGACCGGAGGCAGGTCCTCCAGGACCCCCTCATGGGGCTTGGGCAGAGGCAGGTCCTCCAGGACCCCCTCATGGGGCTTGGGCAGAGGCAGGTCCTCCAGGACCCCCTCATGGGGCTTGGGCAGAGGCAGGTCCTCCAGGACCCCCTCATGGGGCTTGGGCAGAGGCAGGTCCTCCAGGACCCCCTCATGGGACTTGGGCAGAGGCAGGTCCTCCAGGACCCCCTCATGGGACTTGGGCAGAGGCAGGTCCTCCAGGACCCCCTCATGGGACTTGGGCAGAGGCAGGTCCTCCAGGACCCCCTCTCGGGACTTGGGCAGAGGCGGGCCCTCCTGCACAGGCTCAGGGCCCGAAGCGTCAGTCAGTCCCTCAGAAACCGATTCAGAAGCCGGGGCGTCGGCCGGACCCTCGGGGACAGACACAGGTGCCGAGGCGTCGCCCGGACCCTCGGGGCCAGACGCAGGAGCGGGTCGGCTGTAGAAAGCCGTGAGAGCTGCCCTATAATGGCCCTCAACATCCCTTAATTTTGCCTCCAATTCTGCAGAATAACTGCAGTGAAGAGCCTCCCTGAGGCGTTTAATTATGGGGGCAAAAGTTCTTATTTTGTCCTCCAAAGCCTTGTAGTCGGCATCTGGGACCCCACTAGGAGGAGCAGTAGACGTCTCAGGGCTGGAAGGTGGAGGAAACTGAACCGCTGGACAGGAAGTGGCAGTAGGGGCCATGGAGGCTGCCGACAGGAACTGAGACGCAACAGCAGAACGTGGCTGGACTGGCCCGTTTGACCGTTGACCGGGACCGCTGCTGGAGGAGCTGCAGACAAGCCGTCGTCTTCTCCTCCGGCAGCCGGACAGTGAAGACTGCGGGGATGCTGATCCCTCCTGACGGGATGGAGCCGCCGGGCCCCGCGGCGATCCCTGTGCCTCAGTATCAGGAAAAGGATACGGGGTCGGCTCCGGGAAAAGGTCAGGACGAAGCTCCTGCACCACCTCCGCACTGACCTCCAGAAAAAAATCCGGGTCTGGATGGCACCGCTGCGGGGGAGTCTTGCTGCCAAGGAGGTGACGTCTGGGACCATACCCGGGAGGGCAAAGCACCAGCCTAGAACCCTCAAATGCTCCCGTCATTACAGCTTGATCTGGCGATGGGTCCAAAAACTGGCCAGGTCGTACTGTAATGAATCACGGCAGCGGACCCAGAATTCAGCCAGACCAGCAGAGGTTCTTCAAAAAGGGATTTATTTAACAAAAAAAAGCAGAGCAATGCAAAAAGGACTGAATAATCAAAAAGACTAATAAAAAACATCCAGAACTTCATAGGAACAGAAACTGACTGGTAACAAGACAAAATAACTCAGGTTCTCTGGAAGGGAAAAACTTGGTCAAAATTCCAAAAACAAACATCAGATCAGGATTGACTCACCCAAAAACATGACAAGACCAACAAGACGACCTGGCACTGATGTCTGGTCTCAACAGTATATATGGAGGTGGAGGCAGGTGAAACTGGTGAGAGGCGATTGCAGTAGGGGTGGAGTTAGGCAGGTGTGCAGAATAAATAATTAGACCAGACATCAGTGCTGAGGCTCAAAACAAGAACAGATCAGAAACCAAACCTAAAAAGCTGAGAGGACAAGTGGACAGAAACAAACTACAGACCTGATAACAAAACAACCCCGAAGTATAAAACTAAAACAGAAGAAAAAGCTAAGACTAACACGGATGACCAAAACAGGATAAACTAACTGTAAACAAGCTAAACAGGAACCTAGACAAGACAAAACTCAAAGCAGCCAGAGAACCTAAGGCAGGAGAGTAAACAAACCAAAACAGAAGCTAGAATATTACAATCACTTTGTACTACCATATCAACACCAGAACCAAAGCAGTATTCAGCTGGAACTACTTCTGACAAAATGTCCCATTTCAACCACATAAACCACAAAAGCTTAGAGCAGATCATTCAGCAGCTAAGTTCCTCCTCCTGCTGATTTTCTACCCACAGCTTTCTTTAAAAAAGTTTTACCTGTCATAGCGTCTGAGTTGACTCAGATAATAAACACGTCCCTTCTGTCAGGTGTTTCCCCCCAGTCCCTAAAAACAGCAATTATCAAACCACTGCTGAAAAAGAACAATTTAGACAAACTACTACTCCAGAACTACAGGCCCATCTCAAACCTCCCCTTTATCAGTAAGATTATTGAAAAAGCCATATTTCAACAATTAAACACCTTCTTAACAACCACCAGCCGCTTTGACGTTTTCCAGTCTGGCTTCCGTGCTCACCACAGTACAGAGACCGCCCTTATCAAGGTGTTTAATGACATCCATATAAATACAGACTGTGGAAGAACCACCGTGCTGGTTCTGTTGGACCTCAGTGCAGCATTTGATACTGTCGATCACTCCATTCTGTTAGAGCGCCTGGAGAACTGGGTCGGCCTCTCTGGTACAGCACTCCACTGGTTTAAATCCTACTTAAAGGACAGGGACTTTTTTGTGTCAGTAGGTAACTTTACATCCCAGATGACAAAAATTACATGTGGGGTTCCCCAAGGGTCCATTCTGGGTCCCCTCCTCTTCAATATCTACATGCTCCCTCTAGCTCAGATAATAAAAAATAACAACATCAGCTACCATAACTATGCAGACGACACACAGCTTTACATCACCATGTCACCAGGTGACTATGAACCAGTTCAAACACTGAGTAAATGCCTAGAAGAAATCAATGCCTGGATGTGCCAAAATTTTCTTCAGTTGAATAAAAACAAAACAGAAGCAATAATTTTTGGACCAATAGAGGAGAGATCAAAAGTTAGCACACAGCTTCAGCTGCTTCAGCTAGGAACCACTGATCAGGCCCGAAACCTGGGTGTAGTGATGGATTCAGACCTGAACCTTCAAAAGCATCTAAAGACAATTACAAGGTCGGCTTTTTATCACCTGAGGAACATTTCCAGGATTAAAGGACTAATGTCTCAGCAGGATCTGGAAAAACTAATCCATGCGTTTATTTTTAGTAGAATTGATTACTGCAACTGTGTTTTCACAGGTCCGCCTAAAAAGTGGATCAGACAGCTGCAGCTGATCCAGAACGCTGCTGCCCGCGTCCTCACTAAGACTAAGAAAGTAGAGCACATAACCCCAGTTCTAAAGTCCTTACACTGGCTCCCCGTATCTCAGAGAATAGACTTTAAAATACTTCTGTTAGTCTATAAATCCCTAAATGACTTAGCACCTAAATACATCACAGACTTGTTATCAGCGTATAAACCCTCCAGACCACTCAGGTCCTCTGGCTCCAGCCTGCTCTGCATACCTAGAACACGAACCAAACACGGAGAAGCAGCATTTAGTTCCTATGCTCCACTTATCTGGAACAAACTTCCAGAAAACTGTAAAAGTGCGGAAAGCCTGAGTTCCTTTAAATCGAGATTAAAAACACATTTGTTTAAAATTGCCTTTGAATGTTCAAGTTAAACTGTTTTACTGTTTTTAAATGTTCTTTTTTTGTTTCTACATTCTATCCCTACTTGCTTTTATTCCTATATTTTAATCATGTAAAGCACTTTGCATTGTCTCTATACTGAATTGTGCTATATAAATAAATTTGCCTTGCCTTGCCTTGCTGCCTTGCTCTGGTTTCCCATCTGCCTTACTGAAGGGCCTGCTGCTGTGCTCTGGCTAGCTCTCTGCCGAGCTGTGGACTCTGCTGCCTGTCTCTGGGCTCCAAGAACTCTCTCTCTCCGGGCCGTCAGCTCCTGCCCTCATCTACACCCCTGTTCCTGTGCAGTCCTGCCTCCCTGGTTACGTCATCCACCATCCCATCAACCTTTCAATAAAAACTCTCAATTTTAGTCCCGTGTGTTGTGGTTCTGGGTTCATCCATAAACAAATTGTGACAATTATTATCCGTATTTATTTAAAAAATGGCATGTACTCTACACCCTTTTCAATACTTGGTGGAAGATCTTTATTGAAAATCATTATTGCTATTACAGGAATCAATCCCTTCTCATAATAGCTGAGCTGCTTTTTGCATGTCTCCTCTGGTGTTTTGACATTTTTGCCTTTGGTGATGAGCTCCAGGTCGTTAAGGGTGGAAGGCCTCCTTTCCATCACCCTAATCTTTAGCTCCCTTAACAGATTCATGTTCAAATTCATTTAGAACTGCCTGGGCTGCTCCTAAATGTTAATATAGCTTTGAGTCAGAAGAAACATTTTGTAAGATTAAAAAATCACTTTCAACCTAAAACTTCCTGGGTTGTGAATGATTTGGGCTTTAACTGCATGTTTCTAGCAGCTTTGCAAATCTACAAACTGACATTTCTGCCATTATTCTTTGAGAAATAGCTTGAGCTCGGTCAGAATGGATGACCCATGACTGTTATCATCTTTGGCAAAGTTTTACCAAAGATGGTAAAGGAAAATGAAGGTGAACCTGCAGCCTGGCCTCACATCTTTTTCTGCAGGTCAACCATGCATTTAGGTCCATCCATCTCTTTATGAATCTCTCTTCTCTGTCCCTGTTAGAGAACAGCATTCCCACATCATGATGCTTCCTCTTATTTGTTTGAACATGAGGATTTAGTCTGATGTTCAGTGTTACTTTTTCTCTACATGCAACATTTCGCATAGACGCAAGAAACTATCTGATTTGAACAGAACACATTCTTCTACATACTTGTTGTGTTTTTTTACCTGGCTTTTTGCACACTGAAAATCGGGTCTCATGGCTTGTTTCAACAATGACCACTATTCTATAAAGGTTTGTGGTGTTTATGACTAGAAAATTGCCCTGTCAACTGATTCTGCCACCTGAGCTGTGGTTCTCTGCAGCTCCCTCAGAGTTACCCAGGAACTCTTTGCAGCTTTTATTATTATTGCTCTTCTTGGTCAGACGGTCATTTCAGGTGGACGGCCATGTCTTGATAAGTATATAGCTTTGTCATCCTGAACAGAGCTTAGTGAGATGTTCAAAGCTTGTAATATTTATTTAGAACCTAAACCTGCTTTAAAATTCTTCACAGGTTTCTCCTTGACCTGTCTGCTGTCTTCCTTCATTATCATGATGCTGTCTGCTCAGATGAAATCAAATCAAATCACAAATACATGGACTCTATTTACTGAAGCAGTTCGAATGAAGGCAGGTGGTTTAATTGGGATTAATCAAAGGTTATTTCTCTTCCACTTTGCAATTGTATGTGTGAGTGGTGGCCTAGTGGTTAGGGAGCTGGGCAATTGCCTCTTGGGGAGGCCCCAAAGGCCAGCGGTGCAAAACTCAGTCTGTCTCGCTGGGTCCCTAAGCAAGACTCTTGACCACATATTGCTCCCTGTGCGGCACTCAGTGTGGCAACAAACTGCTCCCTAAGGAATGGGTTCATCTGTGGGACTTCCTACATTACAATGTGTTGGCCACTTACACAAAATCTCTATGTGCTGGTAAAAAATATGAAAAGGTTCCAGGGGTATGAATACTTTCCCAAGGCACTGTAGATTTGACAGACAGGGACACACCTGTCTGTGGGACATACAGGACAGAACAAACAGTGTCAGGTTTGACACTCTGGTGACACTATTCATCACTTCACTATCACAGCATTCCCAGCTGCTTTGTCCTTTGCAAGGTTAATGTACTGATGATTTCATCATAGCAAGAGTGTTATCATGCAGTTTGTACTTTCAGTCTTCTCCTTATGAGTCAGAATGGGCCGACAGCAGATATGGCTCAACTTGACCTCAATTAAGAAATCCATTAGACATGTAAATAACTATAAGCCATCCAACCTGATGGGAATAATCACAAGTGGAGAGGGATTTTCTTTAAAGCAGAGCAAACATTCAATCCAAATAATGAAGTGAGCCGTTGTTGGAACAGGACACGCTCCTTATCTGCTTTTATCAGACAAACTTTCTATTTATGTCCAAATGTGCAGAGTTTTAGTCAGGGAGAGTCAGGGGTTCAAAGAGAATAAGTCAGCAGTCCAGGCTGCATTCTAAAGGTTATTTTCAGGGGATTAGATGTTCACCGATTGGGGACAAAGAAGGTCGTCTGATTGTTGCTTGGAAACAAGTATTCCTTTGCTTTTCAGTGATGCAAAGCAGCAGATTTGTAAAATGTCATCATCGACACTAACAGCTTAGCCATCCAACACAACACTTTCTAGATGCCAAGTTATAAATGCTGTACCCAATGCAACACACAGAAATATAGGAGCATAATGATGCACTAATAAAGGTCAAAATGAAAATAGTTGGAATTGGATTTTGCCAACAGTTTGACAGATGTTTATTATTCAGTTTTTTTATATATTTGCGCATTGCAGAAAACATGTGGATATCATCTATTGCAGCACAAATTATGCTTACATACACCATATAAAAATGCATATAACCTTTGTCACTCAGTCTGAAATCAATTCAGCCTTAACCTCTGTTAGGATTGCCAAAATTATTTCTGTGTGCTAAATGTGCTAAGTGCCAGGAAAATTTGCCGAAGAATGCTTTTAAACAATTTGAGAAAGCCAGATGATGAAGGCATGGCTTTGTAAGCTTCTGATCGGTTAGGTCACAATATTTGCGTTAATTGGGTGTAGGTGTATCTACATCTCATACACGCTGCTGTCTGACATTAAGGAAAAATCGAAAGAAATCAGCTACCATGGTTATGTTTTAAACTATTTTATAGAAGATAACGGTATTCAGCTATCATAGTTTTCAGGTAAAAGACAGGTTCTATGTCCAAGAACAAGAACAAGTGTGTTCTGGCGTTAAATGTATCAACCCCAGAACAAAAGCAAAAATACCTTGTAAAGATGGAGAGTTAAGGCAGTGAGAGAGCCACAGTGAAATGA
This sequence comes from Fundulus diaphanus, assembly GCA_037039145.1. Lineage (NCBI taxonomy): Eukaryota > Metazoa > Chordata > Actinopteri > Cyprinodontiformes > Fundulidae > Fundulus > Fundulus diaphanus. Next base: position 707,297 of record CM073132.1, on the reverse strand, counting down.
GTCCTGTACCAACATGGGCTGAAAGGCCGCTCAGAGAGGAAGAAGCCAATCATGGGCAAGCAGCATAAAGAGCCAGATTAGAGTTTGCAAACACACACAGAAGTCATGCCCTGGGGTCATCTGCAAATAAAATGAAAGTTTTTGGCCATACTGATCCTGTCATACAAGGACGAAAAGGGGGAAAGAGAGCTGTAAAACTTAGAGCACCTTCCCGACTGTGAAACAGGGGGCTGGAGCATCATTCTATCTCAAGAACTCAGCCAGGAATTTAAAACTATCTCTTTGTGAGCATGAGAAATGGGCTAAAATTCCAGCAAAGTATTGTGAAAAGTGTGTGGATGACTATCCAAAATGTTTGACCCAAATCATACAGTTTAAAAGCAAATTCTAAGATAACAATTTCTGACTTTGAAGAAAGTTAAAAAGAAATCTCATTCAATATTCTAGCATTTAGCAAATAGAACAAATTTTGGTAACCATAGCTGATCTAAACCAGGAAAAGTTTAGTCTGACTGACAGCAAGAGAGAAATAGTTATACATTTGTAGATTGCATCAAAATTCTGGTTTTAACTTTAATTATTTGAGAAGAGGCCGTGAGTACTTGATGGTGAAACATCCTTGTTTTTCTTGTAGAAAAGAAGGTATGGACGGTGCTGCCCCACAACAACACAACTCCGGTGAAAGTCCAGAACTCATCTCCTCAGAAACCTCACATCATGAAGTTCAGCTACAACGCATCAGCTGACCAACTACGTGCCATTGTGTCTAGATCAGAGCAGTGTCAACAGGAAGTGGTTTACAACTGCAGGAAGTCCCGTCTCTTCAATACAAAAGGTGATGAGCTATTTGTGGACTTCTAAGTCTTTGCATATCCGTGTGGTCTTTTTATAAATGTTAGATATCTTAGAGTCATATCGTAAGTAAAACCGGCGGGTCACACAACGCCGGATGAATAGTGAGATAAAGTTGAATGCATATGATGACAAGACCTTTGTGGAGTGGGTCAGAAAAGAATTCTAGCCAGTTTTCATCAAACATTTAAAGGTATACTATGCAACCGGGGTTGATTTTCCAGCGAGGCTCCCCCCAGAGGGCGAAAGTAAAAGTGCACTGTCGTAAAGATGCTCAGCTGTTCTCCTGGTTTCTCCGTCAAGCCAGGTGCGGTTGTTTTGAGCTTAGCAGACAGGCGAACGCAACGAATACAAAAGTCGAAAAAACGGCAGTACAAACAATGACTAACACAGTGAAAGTATGAACATGCACACAGAGAGAGAGAAACCATTCCAATGCAGTGTTTCCCCTAGGAATTTGCTTACCGGACGACCGGCGGAGCGGGGGGGGAGAGACAAGCTTTACGCCGATGAGCGGGGGGGGCTTGGGGGAAGCTTTGCGCCGATGTCCGGCAGAGCGGAGCGGAGCGGGGGGGACAAGCTTTGCGAGCATATCGAGTTATTTATTTATTTTTATTTTTTTGGAATGTTGGGAGGCGGTAGCGTGAGGGAAACCCTACAATGTTACTTACAATCGCATCAGCAGAAACGCGAGGTCCGCGTCAGCCTTGCAGCCTTCTCTTTCTTTTAGCTCTTGCCATTCGGAAAAAGCTTGCCCGATGTTCACCCGTGTACGACTCCTCTTTCTGTCCACAGCCCTTTTCCTCTTTCTTGCCTGCTCCGACATGGGCTTTCGCTGTTTTATCGCTGGTTCCACCATGATAACTGCACAGATATCGCCACTGCGCTAGCAACAAACATGTTCTCGCCGTAAAGCAAGACTGACTCTCGCGATCTTGCACAAGATTCTGAGCCTGTGGGGGCGGGCCGAGGGCTCCTGCAGTTGCAAGTGCGGTATTTCCCCCACAGACCACCAGGGCGGCCAAGAAAACCTTTGTTTAACCTGAAATGACTCATTTAATCATCCAAAACGGTATGGAACACATTAATTAACTGAAAAATGTTGCATAGTATGCCTTTAAACACTGCTTGTAAACATTTGAGTTGTGAAGTTGTGAAGGCCACAAGAACTATACTGTATGCATGCGTTTAGCCATATTATTATTGAAAAATTAAGTTTGGTTGCCTCCTCATCGCTTTGCCATGTCTCTTGAGTATCTTCCTTTGCAGTTTTTTAGCAGACAGGATGTAATATTCTGCTGAAGGAGGCCTCTTACATGTAATATTATCTACATCTTGGGAGTGTGTGTAGGTGCAGAAATTGATTGGGCAAGTTTAGCTTTAGTGAAGCTGGAGAACACCCATGCAAATTCACAAGGTGTGCAGAGTCCTCACAAAAATCTCCTCCCCGGTTTTCAGCAAAGTACCACGTCTAAATAGAGCAGTGTTGAATATTAACACCTGCTTTGACAGGACTTGTATTTATACTGGTTGTATTTTTTTAAAAGACCAAAAAAAATGTTATCTATTACCACTCCATGTTCAATCAATAAATTTGCACTAGCAATTTTAAATTTTAAATTTGTTCTCCTGGATCAAAAGCCTGACCAGGGACGGGGGCTGTAAATCAACATTCTGCTAGAAGCTCTATGTACACAGCATCAGTTGCACATCAGTAACAATGTTTTAGTTGTATAGTCCCTGTTAAAGTAGATAAAATGAAATGAAATGGTTTCAGGTCTATTGTACATTCCATTTTCTCTCAACAGTCAAGATTGACAAGTTTCAAACTAGAAAAAAGAGCCAACAGCAGTTATTAATTCACAACATCCTGTCTAGTTGCAGTCACATTCAAATGTATTCACAGCTGCAGGAACACTGTACTTCACAGTTTGTATGTCAAAAGGTTTTTATTGCATTGTTCAGCTTCTACTAGTGAGCATGTTTTTTGTGTTTAAATACATAGAATTCAAAGAAACTCGTTGTTAACTGGTTTTACTGATAGTTGTTGGCTTCCTGAACTTGAACAACAGTTACCAGATTTCAGAGGATTTCTGAGTTGCAACTAGAACATGGTTTGAAACCTTTTTCTCTAGGCAAACACTTTCTTAGTGTGAAAGCTGTTACCCCACTCATAGTTTTCTGGTTTTATTCAAAATGTATTGTTTCAGTTAATTAACAAATGTTAACGTCACACAAGAATATCCTGAATGAATACAAAATGGTATTTCCAAATGATTTTAATTCATTAAAGGAAAAGTGTTGCAAAAGGTCAGTGGTCATGATTCAACAATAATTAGTAGGGGAGTGGGGGCCCAGCACTTAGAGCACGGCTCTTGTATCCTTAGAAGGCTACAAATTCCCAGGTTTGAATTCCACCGATTGCCAAGCTGGGTCCCTGAGCAAGACCCTTATCCCCCAAATGCCACACAGTGCTGTCTACTACTTCCTAAGGGAAGGGTTACATGCAAGGCACAAATTTAATTGAAATTAATTAAAGTTGCAATGACAAATAAAGATGTCAATTATTAACTAAAAAGAAACTGGGAAAAATGAAATTAATGCAAGAATTCAAGGGCCACATTTACTGCTGACCAAACAGAACTTAAAGGCCCGTAAAATACTTCATGAAAAACATTTCAATTTATATGTTGTATTTAATTGATTGATGATCCTGAAGAGTTTTGAAAAATATTTTGTGACTTGATGAGGCATAAATTGAACTTTTTGGTAGGCCTATGACCCTTTACACCTCTGGTGTAAAACTATTAGAGCATTTCAGGAAAAGATCATCATACCAACTATCAGGCATGGTGGTGGTAGTATGATGGTCTGGGACTGCTCTGCTTCCTGAAGACCTGGAGGACATGGCATAACTGATGGAAGTATGACTTCATTTCTGTGGCAGAAAATCCTGAAGGAAAATTATTGACCTGAACAACTTATAAATAGGTATATATCATAAAAAAGAAGTCTGCCATGAATTAACTTGAACTAGAAAATAAGTTTCAATGAAATGCAATGAGGCAATGGAATGCAGACCAGGATTTGCAGCTTTGAGGACAAAGATCGACCAAAGAGGCAATTGAAATCTTTCATGTATTTATATAATATTATACTGAACTGCAAAGTAGAGCAGAAACAAACAGCAGTCAGATCTGGCACTCATATGACCATTAATGCCCTTCTTTTTCCACCTTCACATTGGTGACTCTCATTTCCTATTTTGCAACGGTAAACCCAAACATGTCTCTCTGAGAAACAGGTGTGCCACATGCAGAACCAAAATCACTAGAACCATTTCTACTGAGTGCACACTCTGCCTTTTCATTTTCTAGCAATTGTGCTTCTGGAATTTTGAGTCTGTCTGTAGTTCACCACAGTTGGGAGCGGTTGTCTTTTCAGAGGTCCTCCCACACGCTTGTTCTCGCCTCTTGTTACATTTCAATAATATATTGAGAGGCTAGCTGCAGTCTTTTTGTACTCGTTCATCTGGAACAGCGCCGGCACCTTTGCTCCCAAACATCTAAACATTTTCTCTTAAATCATGAAACATTCATGGAGTCCCAGTTTCTGCCGTCCCTGTGTGCCATGTGTATGCAAATAAACAAGTTCATTATCGCATCGAACATCAAAGAGAGATTTGAAACAGCCTATTTTACAGCTGCATGAACACTTTCAGACATGGCCTGAATTTTTAATGCTCGTGTTTGGTGGTTGAACATCCGCTGCGATAAAGTCAAGCGGACCTTTGTTCCTAACTTTTCTGAGTGTGTAGACACAAACAATCGCCCTTTTGACGAGAAACAGAGTATGTAGCATATTCTAATAATTTTGTGACAAAATGGCACCTTTCATGTAAATTCACAGGAAAATGACAACAACAGCAGCTGTTCAAAAAATCCCTCTGGGATTGCAGATGTAGGCGTGTGCCAAGAACATCTGAAGTTCACCTCCAGTTGTGGAGTTTAGCTGGAGAACATGTCTCTCCTCACTCCAGTGTTCTTACAAACCTGCAGTGAAGTCATTAACATTCCAGTCTGTTTTAAGCTCGTTTTCTTTGTTCTCATACAGGAGCTACAATAAGACATGTTTGCTTAGAAGTAACGGGTTTTCAACATGACAACATGAAACAAAACAAACCATACAGTGGAATAATTGCTTCTTGTCTGGAGGTCCTCCTGCGCTGCTTTGTTGTTTTCACGTGTTTCCAGGAATAGTTTTCCTATAGCAATGCATTCTATGACATCTGACTGCCAGATGGAAAGTTGGGCAGCTGTTACACCATAAAAAGTCATTTTGGTGATATAAAATATTAGCCTTTTTAATTATTGGAATTTTAACTAAGCATACGGTGCCGTTTAATTGTACATGTTTGATTTATCCAAACCTACCAGAGCCACCCTAGGCAGCAACAACTGTTCAATAGCCTCTTTCTGCTCATCCTTTCATTTGGTGATCTGTATGTGTTCTCTATGCTTTGCCATCAACTGAAAAGTAACAAGACAGAATAAGGTGCAAAAGTCACCCCACATCTATTTCGCCTCTGATCCACCTCGGTAGGAAGTCACAATCACAACTAGTGTGATGTTGTAATATAAACTTATGAAACTGGTGTGACGCGAAACGAAGACCACCGCAGAGTGGAAGAGTCCTGTGCAAACACTGCAGACGTGCCACATGATCTTCCAGAGTCTGCATGGTAGGAGAAACGTTGCACAGTAAAATCAGAGGCAGTTAGAACATGTTGGCTATTTGGCTTGTATTTAATTCTATTGTGTTTAAGTTTAGGTTCCTTATTTAACACTGAATAGCTTTAAAAGGCCTCTGTAAGGATCTGACCAATATCGCAACCCTTTGGGGTTTTCCGCTCAGGAAATCCCGCCTAGGCCTGACAGATTGCTGTAAGGTGAATACTTGAGTTGTAATGAAGAAGGTGAGTTGCACCGAAACTTGCTGCAGGCACACCAGGCATACGGGTTTTCCATTCACCTCCGTGACCATATAGGAAGAAGTCGATTTTTCTTGAAAAATCCGACACTGTGTGTCTACTTTTCTCTTTTTTGACAAAGATATTTTGTTGATGAGGGTGCCAGGGCCAACAGAAAAAGCAGGTAAAGCAATAGAGCCAAACGCTTGCAGAACCTGAAGCTCAGTACCATCTGCTGTTAGTTCTGACGCAGTGTTGCATCATGTTGTCTGCTCTGACTAAAACAAAGCATAGGAACTGCATATTTTCAATAAAATAAAGTTAATTGTTTTTGTTTTCAATAATGATTATTGAATAATGATAATGCATTTATCCCCCGGACCGGATTAAACCCCTTGGCGGGCCAGTTCCGGGGGTCGCTTTAATTTTCAGTTTTAATATAATTTACTGAAATTATGTCAGTTTTAAGCCGGATCTAACAGGACATAGACTTTTGTCTCCCCAGTCAACAAGATTTTTCCCCCCAAAAGTAACGGAGACCGAGATATCTGTTTTGTTTTTGTTTGTCTGTTTTTTTGGGAAATGTGAAGCAGTCAGCTCATTCTCATCAGCAGTGGTTTTAGTTCATGGAACTCCCCCACAGAGACCATTTTTGACCAATCTCTTTCTTATTGTGTGATCATAAACACTGGACTTAACTGAGACAAGTAAGGCCTGCAGATGTTTTCCTGTTTTGGTGCTTTTAAAGATTTTTTAATCTGCTTTATATTGTCACATATATTTCAGGGATTTCATAGGTCTACGAAACAAAATACAGTTAAACAAAGTTAATCCATGATTTCTCTTTCTGTGTTGGAAGCAAGCATATTTCCAGCTTTAAATAATTTAGTGATAATTTAGTGAGAGCTTGCTAGCAAGCTAAGGCATTTCCTGCAACTGAAGGACATATCTTAGCTGTGGATGTCAGAGAAAAGATTCAAAGATTCTTTATTGTCACCGTGTGTTACCGTGGTGAAATTTCTTTTTGGCCACTCCGGCTAGGAATACACATAAAAAAAGACAAACAAACAAACAGATTATAACAGATCTTAAATGTTTAGTAACATTTTATGCCTTCACGTGAACCAGTTCTCTTCTTCAGTTTAACAGGGACAGCCAGGATGATCAAATTAAATCCAAATTCTAATTAATTAAGAATTTGTTAGACTTTAAATAATTTGGTTAACGGAGTTAATTACATTGGACCCAGGCCAGTACAGACAAGAGAGCATGGAAGCATGAAACCACTGGACCCGCCCGGTAGGTTAAAAAAAAATGTTCACTACAGATTATTTTGGTGTTTTTGTCTTGTTAAAATGGGTGGGGGTGTCGGCGACATTGCAGCGTAAACACAGAGCGGCTGCTGCTCCAGGCAGCCAGAGAAGCCGCTTCTGCTGGTAGAAGCGGTAGCGGTAGCAGAAGCGGCTGCTGTAGCAGCAGCAGAAGCGGCTTCTCCGGCCCCTGTAGCGATCGCCACCTCCCCTCCGCCGCTATTTAAGTAGAACAATGACTAGAGCAGAATTAAGTTGTATTTACCGGAGATGAAGTGTAGGCTGCAAATTCTATCGTAGTCTGATGTCTCCCCCAGTCCATTGGTAGTGTCTGCCTGAAAATATCCATTTCTTTCTTCGGTAAACGACAGAAACGTACATCCAACGATTTGGAATGCCTCTCTGTGCAACCGGGAGCACAACATGTCGTAGGCATTGTTTAGATTCCAAAAATAAACTAACTAAAAGTACGCTCTAAATCACCCGTTTTGTCATGTAGTAGACGAGAGCAGCTGTGCTTTTTGCCTACCCCGCGGACGCGGATGTAGCGCTGACATCACGCGTGACGTCACGCGTGAACTACCCTATAGCCCCTCTTTAATCCCTGGACTGAGATAAAGGAGCATCTAAAGGAGGCACTTCACACCCCATCCCCTTCAGGTTGCAGAGCAATCCACTCCACCCCGTTTGGCCATTTTTGTAGCATGCTGGGGGATGGTGTAATGAATTATGTGGGTTAATACACCCAACAACCCAACATTTTCACTGAGTTACTTGTAGCCTCGTCATCCTATGGCTTGAACTACAAAATTGCGGCAAAAATAATAAAAATGGCAGATTTCCAGGATATTTAAGTCGGAAGTCCATGACCTTGTTAAGCAGCTACTGTGATGTAACTGTTGAAAATAATCTAATAGAGAATAGAGAAAACTGAACGGCTTGGAATATAGTATGACCCAAAAAGAATACAAAGATATCTAAGCAGCTCCTGGACAGACTATATTCAACATTTCTGTATTCCTAGAGACTCCAAGTACATAATCAAATATATTCAAAGGCTAAAAAGGTGGATCTTGTATGATATGTCCTATTTAACTGGTAAACCTAAACAAGTTAAAGTAAACCAATTTAATTGATTAAATTCTAAAAGTTTGTTTAATGGGTGTGTTGTCTGGGACTTACTGGTGTAAATGAAGTAAACCTAAGAGACGCCACTGTTTTTAGAAAGCTGTTTGTTGTTAGAGCATCTCTGCAGAAAATGGTGTCACACAGCAGGAGGGTGATGTTACCCTCTCCACCCAGCAGTACTGGTAGTGCATATTTCTGAAATAAAACTATATTTACTGATATCACTGACACACCCATGTTTTGACTGTGCTGTCATTTTAATGGCATGCAGCTAAGGTTCTGCTTGAGGTGAACTGAGTGTAAATTACTAATGAAGAAAGCATTGTTTTGGTTTTAATTGGCTTTTCAGAATAAGAGCCTCTCTTGTGCTTTGTGTTCTCAACTTTTTTGCTGCTGCGGTTGTGCTGAATGTTGAGTTTGCCTGCGGGGCATCAGTGAAACAGGAAGGTGCATTTGCCTTCTTGATGAGAATAAGTTGTGTCAATATGAGCCAATTTGAGCGAGAGGTCGACCTGCCCTACAGGAACTATTGATTGTTGCCTTTTCTTATTTACAGAGCTGTTTGGGGTTTGAACAATGTTTGGAAGCCAAGCAGAAGAATATGTGTTTGCAAAGGCATGGGGAGCTTTTGTGATGCAAATGTTGTTGGTTAGTTTGAGTGGCTTTGGTAGCTCCAGTACAGCATAGATTTGAGCCTTTCAGGTTTTCTTAGACATTAAAAAGTGATTGCTTACTCCTAAAGAGAGACAGGTAATGCTTTGCTGCCTCAGACTCTTGTATGACGTGTGCATCCCATCACAAAGCTTTGCTTAATGGAGCTGTAATATCTGCAGGAGGTGAGCAATGCAGCGGGTGACACCTGGTTATGTATTGTGACATGTAACTTAATGGGCTTCTCTCTGCTGGCTGGCCTCTTAACAATGTGGGGTCACATTGTGTGATGGATGATTGAAGCTGGACCCCCTAACACTTTGGGAAGCGAGATAAGTTATGATTTAACAGCACAGCTAAAGCTTTACTGTCAATTGGCTGGGAGTTGAAGGAAATGGCTCATTTGGTTAATGGATAAATTCATGGAAAAGTAGTTAGTTTTGTCACATCTGCTGAGAAATGTTTGTGTTTTTGTGTGGAATTATGCTGTGTGTATAAATAACGTTATTGGTAAAAAGGAGAAAGTTGTGCATGAGATTTATTTGTTCCTGCAATGAACTGGAAGGCGGCCCGGAGTGCACGAGGTCACTGCTGGAGTACGCTCATAAAACAAGAGGCTACAATTCAGTGTCATAACTGAATTGTAGCCTTGTAACATATACATGTTTTATTTGGGTTGATTTAAATTAACATTTCTGTGTGGAAATTATTTAAGTTTGAACAGTTACAGCTTAAGGATCCTAAATACAATAGGTACATTTCAAAATAATTCAAAAAATTAATTTCAAAACTCTACTTTCTGGTGAAAAGGTTCTTTTTTGTTCCATATTGATTTTTTTTTACAAAAAAACCCCACAAAGCGTTTTTATATACATTCAATCAGTTTAGATTATTTATGTCGCACCAGTTCATAACAAACATAGTCTCAAGCCAAAAATGCTCCAAAACAATTCAACCCGATCATACATACTGATGCAAGTGGACATTCACATGGTGACAGTGGAGAGGAGAACTCCCCCTTAGTAGGAAGTAACCTCTACAAGAACTCTGTGTGAATGGCCATCTGCTGCAGCCCGTTCAGGGATTCAAGAAACACAGGTTCACTGATCCGGTACTTTCTATGTCAGTACAAGGGTAAAGCAATAATAGCAGCAGTAGCTCCTTTGGTGGCTTGACCTATGAAAGAACACAGCTATACGCTCTGAGCTAGTAGTAAAATCTATAGGATGACAAACAGAGTACATAAAGTTAGTTGCAGGAATAGCTCCTTTAGTTACTGTGTCTAGGAGAGAGAAATGGCGAATCACAGAGAGACAGGTTTAAGTGTATCATCTTAAGGAAGAAAACATGGAGCAGTTGGCTGAATAGCTCTGCTTATGGCCGCATTTAGGAGTATGTCACTGCTAAATGAAACACCAGGCCAACTTCTGTGGAACAAAAAAGAAAACTGTGAGAGAACCCAAAGTTAATGTCAGCAATGACGTCCACTAATGCATTATTTATGAGTAGTAGGAGAATTTAGCAAATGGAGGAAAATTGGTCTTAATTTCCTCCATCAGCCTAAGCCTATGGCAGCAGAACTACAGAGATAGCTCTGGATAACCTAAGCCACTCTAACTATAAGCTTTATCAAAAAGGAAAGTTTTAAGTCTGGTCCTAAAAGTAGACAGGGTGTCTGTCTTAATCAAAGTAACACTGCCATATTTAACACTAATATATATATATATATATATATATATATATATATATATATATATATATATATATATATATATATATATATTAAATTCAATTCAATTTTATTTATATAGCGCCAATTCATGAAACATGTCATCTCGAGGCACTTTACAAAGTCATATCAATCATATTATGCAGATTGGTCAAAAATGTCCTATATAAGGAAACCAGTTGATTGCTTCAAAGTCCCGACAAGCAGCATTCACTCCTGGAGAAGCGTAGAGCTACAGGGAGAGTCGTCTGCATTGTCCATGGCGTTGCAGCAATCCCTCATACTGAGCAAGCATGAAGCGACAGTGGACAGAAAAAACACCCGTTAGCGGGAAGGAAAAACCTCTAGCAGAACCGGGCTCAGTATGAACGGTCATCTGCCTCGACCGACTGGAGGTTACAGAAGACAGAGCAGAGACACAACAAGACAGACAAAAAGCACAGAAGCACACATTGATCTAGTAATCTGTTCTACATTAGATGGTAATAGTCGGTGATCTGTCCTCCCTGGATGATTTCACAGTCAACAGAACGTCAGACCAGGTGTACCTACTATGAAGAAAAAAGAGAGAGAACAAAAAGTCATTTCAATGTAATGCAATGCAAAACTGGAGAACAGTAGAAATCAGTAGAGTGAGAAAAATAGGCCCTGATGTCCTCCAGTAGCCTAAGCCTATAGCAGCATAACTATAGAGGTAGCTCAGGGTAACATGAGCCACTCTAACTATAAGCTTTGTCAAAAAGGAAAGTTTTAAGATTAGTCTTAAAAGTAGACAGGGTGTCTGCCTCACGGACCAAAACTGGGAGTTGGTTCCACAGGAGAGGAGCCTGATAGCTAAAGGCTCTGCCTCCCATTCTACTTTTAGAGACTCTAGGAACCACCAGCAGACCTGCAGTCTGAGAGCGAAGTGCTCTGTTAGGAACATACGGGGTAATCAGAGCTCTGATATATGATGGAGCTTGATTATTAAGGGCTTTATACGTTAGAAGAAGAATTTTAAATTCTATTCTTGATTTAACAGGAAGCCAGTGAAGGGAAGCTAAAATTGGAGAAATATGATCCCTCTTGTTGATTTTCATCAGAACTCTTGCTGCAGCATTTTGGATCATCTGAAGACTTTGAACTGCATTTGGTGGACTTCCTGATAGTAAAGAATTACAATAGTCCAGCCTTAAGTAACAAATGCATGGACTAGTTTTTCAGCATCACCCCTGGACAGAATGTTTCTAATTTTGGCAATATTCCAGAGGTGAAAAAATGAAACTCTGGAAACCTGTTTAATATGGGATTTAAATGACATGTCTTGGTCTAAAATAACACCAAGATTTTTTACTTTACTACCAGAGGCCAAGTTAATGCCATCCAGATTCAGTGATTAAGAAGTTTATTTTTTGAGGACTCTGGTCCAAAGATTATAACTTCTGTCTTGTCAGAATTTAAGTGCAGGAAATTTAAAGTTATCCAGCTTTTGATGTCATCAAGACATGACTGCAGTCGAAGTCATTGATTGGATTCATCAGGATTTATGGATAAATATAGCTGAGTGTCATCAGCATAACAGTGGAAATTAATCCCATGCTGTCTGATAATTTTGCCGATCGGAAGCATATATATAGTAAAGAGAATTGGTCCAAGGACTGAACCCTGTGGTACTCCACAAGTGACCCTACAGCTTGAAGAAGATTTATTATTAACATGAACAAACTGGAATCTGTCCGACAGATAAGATTTAAACCAGCCTAATGCTTTCCCCTTAATCCCTACAGTATACTCAAGTCTTTGTAGGAGAATATTGTGATCAACTGTGTCAAATGCAGCACTGAGATCTAGCAGGACAAGTATAGACACAAGTCCATTATCTGAGGCCATGAGAATATCATTGGTGACCTTCACCAGAGCCGTTTCAGTGCTATGATGAGCTCTGAAGCCGGACTGAAACTCCTCAAGTAGGTCATTACTTTGTAAATGTTCACAGAGTTGATTAGCAACTACTTTCTCGAGAATTTTAGATAAGAAAAGAAGATTAGATATAGGTCTGTAATTTACTAACTCATCTTGATCAAGTGATGGTTTCTTAAGTAAAGGTTTAATAACAGCTACTTTAAAAGCCTGTGGTATATATCCATTTACTAAGGATAGATTAATCATGTCTAAAATAGGACCACTGATCAAAGGGAATACCTCCTTAAACAATTTGGTTGGGATTGGGTCTAACATACAGGTAGAAGGTTTAGATGAAGCTAATATTTTAGATAGCTCAGAAAGCTCTACTGCTTCTAGACAGTTCAGACACAGCGCAGGTTCTAAAGATTCCTCCAACGCTGCCTCACTTACTGAGGACGAGGTAATCATGTTTGGGAGGATGCCAATTATTTTATTTTTAATGGAATCAATTTTATTTATGAAGAATCCCATAAAATCATTACTGCTAAGAGCTAAGGGAATGGATGGATCAACGGAGCTATGACTCTGTGTAAGTTTGGCAACTGTACTGAAGAGAAATCTAGGATTATTTTTGTTCTCCTCAATTAATGATGAAAAATATGCTGCTCTAACTCTGCGAAGGGTCTTGTTATACAACAATAGACTGTCCCTCCAGATTAGGTAGGATTCCTCTTGGTGTAGAGAGCGCCATTTTCTCTCCAATTTCCTAACATTGTGCTTCAAGGAACGCAGCTCTGAATTAAACCAGGGAGCCAGCTTCCTGTGAATAATCACCTTCTTTTTCAAGGGAGCTACATTGTCCAATGCAGAACGCAATAACGAAGTCATACCGTTAACAAAGACATCTATTTGTGAATGGGAAGAAAAAACATTGCTGCTATCTGCAGGGCACAATACTGACGATATTAAAAGGGGGACAGACTCTTTAAAGTTTGATGCAGCATTGTCCGATAGAGATCTACTATAATGGAACCCTCTTTTGGGGTTGGAGAACTCAGTTAGATTAAACTCAAATGTTATTAAAAAATTATCAGATAGGACAGGGTTGTGAGGAAATACTGTTAATTCTTCACAATCAATGCCATATGTCAGCACAAGGTCTAAAGTATGGAGCCAAGAGTGCGTCGGTTTGTGCACATTTTGAGCAAAACCAATTGAATCTAGGATAGTTTTAAAGGCTACACTAAGGTTATCACATTCAGTGTCAACATGAATGTTAAAATCCCCCACTATAATAACCTTGTCAGTGTTTATCACCAAATCAGATAAGAAGTCTGACAACTGATCCAGAAACTGAGTGTAAGGGCCTGGTAGACGATACAAAACAACAAACAGAAGAGGTTTTATTGCTTTGCAGTTTGGATGAGGGAAACTGAGGGTTAGATGCTCAAAAGAACTGTAGTTATTAATTGGCCTGGGACTAATTAATAAATCAGACTGAAAGATGGTTGCCACTCCTCCTCTTCCCACAGATCTAGGAATGTGGAAATTTGAATAATTGGAGGGAGTTGACTCATTTATACTAACGTAGTCCTCTTGTAGCCAGGTTTCTGTGAGACAAAATAAATCAATCTGTTTATCAGAAATCAATTCATTAACTAACAAAGTCTTTGGAGGGAGAGACCTTATATTTAATAGACCACATTTAATAGTTTTATTTTTTGGTTCAAGGTGAGCCGTATTGATTTTTATTCGAGTTTTATGGTTTGTTCCTTTTAGATCAGTTTTTGATCTGTTAAGTTTTGGCCGTGACAAAGACACGGTCTCAATAGGATAATGGGTGGGTAACAGTACAGAAGCTGCAGAGAGGTGTGTTAAACTACGGCTCTGCTTCCTGGTCTGGACCCTGGGTTGTCAGCATTTAGGAGAACTAATAAATCTGGCCAGATTCCTAGAAAGAAGAGCTGCACCAATCAAAGAAGGATGGATGCCATCTCTCCTGATCAGACCAGGTTTTCCCCAGAAAGTTCGCCAGTTATCAATGTAGCCCACGTCGTTTTCTGGACACCACCTAGACAACCAGCGGTTGAATGATGACATGCGGCTAAACATGTCATCACTGGTCAGATCAGGCAGGGGACCAGAGAAAATTACGGAGTCCGACATTGTTTTAACAAACACACACTGAAGCAACACCAACTTTAGTGACCTCCGATCGGCGTGACCGGGTGTCATTACCGCCAGCGTGAATAACAATCTTAATGTATTTACGCTTATCCTTAGCCAGCAGTTTCAGGTAAGATTCAATGTCGCCCGTTCTGGCCCCTGGCAGGCATTTAACTATGGTCCCTGGTGTCTTTAGTGCCACGTTTCTGACTATAGAGCTCCCAATCACCAGAGTCGGCTTCTCAGCGGGTGTGTCGCTGAGTGGGGAAAATTTGTTAGAAACGCAGACGGGTTGGTGGTGACCTGGGGGCTGGGATCTAGAGCTATGCTTCCTACGAACCGTCACCCAGCCGGCCTGGTTACCCGGCTGCACGGATGTTGCTTCTGGAAGACCACTAAGTGAAGTAACGCTAGGTCTATGTGGCTCCGTGCTAGCAAAGGGGCGGCTATCGGCTGTTTTTTCCATAGCACGAAGCCGGGTCTCCAATTCTGACACCCTCGCCTCCAAAGCTACAAAAATACTACATTTATTACAAGTACCATTATCACTAAAGGAGGCAGAGGAATTACTAAACATCTGACACAGAGAGCAGGAGATAGGGGGAGACTTAGGCAGAGGGGGGAAGCCATTGCGGAGCTAAAGCTAGGCTAGGCTAAAGCTAGGCTAGCGCCCTCTTACCACGCCACAAAACAAACCGTGTGAAACACGAAGAGTTCCCAAGCGCAATGTGCAGCAACAGAGAATGTTTTACAAGTGCTTATGTGTTAGAAACAGAGGTTACAGCAAAGAGATTAAAGATAAAAGCGAGAGAGTCTGGAGCAACAGACCGTAAATTCACACTGTGACAACATGAAGTGACACAATACGCCTTACCGCAAACAGGAAACAGGAGGGCGGAGCACACATATATGTGTACACATATCTGTGTATATATGTGTATATATTTGTCTCAGTAGTCATTTTAATTAGAAACATCAGTTGATCTTTAATGACAGCAGTATTTTGCCTCTCCTTATTGCGTATGTTTGCAAAAATAGGTTAAAAAACAAAGACATATACAACATTTTAAACATGGTTTAAAATTAATTTGGGGGTCATTTATGTTCCTCAGTTTATATGAAAACCTGTGAAAAGTTGTGATCTAAATTACCAAGAATGCTGAAAGTATAGATTATGCTATATAATTTTACCGGCCAGTATTTCACAGCCCTGAAACATTCCTTCTTTCGGTGCAAGTAGGGGCAAAAACTGAGAGGGAGAATGAGGCCCCTGTGTTTGTGTTGCAGATGGGAGCCCGCTGTCCTGGTGGCTGGACCGTGATGGAGACAAGAGGAGCTACTGGGGAGGCTTCCTACCGGGGGTGCAGCAGTGCTCCTGCAGTCTGGAGGAGAACTGCATGGACATGAATTACTTCTGCAACTGTGATTCTGATATAGACACATGGTATGCATGCTGCATTTAATAAGAATATAGGATATAAAATCTTTTCTTTTGATTTTAAATCAAATATACTTTTTATTCTCTCAACTTAACATACTTGACCACGTAGATTTTGTAGGAATATTTCATAAAAGAATAGCCAACCCTCTCACAAAGGAAACCTCTGTTGACCACCCATGCTCCCAGTCTTGTTTGTCTTACAAGTTATCTTAACCTAATACAACAATATGGCTGTATGTTTATACGTTTAAGAATGTCATAATTAAAGCTGGTGGAATTCATTAAGTGTTAGGGAAAAGGCTCCAGTGCCCCTTTGTCTTGTTTAGCACAAAACTACTGGATTATTCTTTATGAAAGCATATAATTGCTTTCATTCTGGCTGCAGCGATGTTACTGTCATACATTTCTGGTAACTGGGATTTATGTAAATAAGTGTGAGCAGAAAAAGGAGGCTTTGAGAACAACATCTTTCACTGATGTGATTCATTGCTTATTCAGTAGATTCTTAATGAATTTATTTATTTACTTAATTATTTATTGATTATTCTCATTCCAACCATGATTATAAAGTCATATTTTTTGCCATGCTTCATTATATTTAACACAATTATTTGACAACAAACTGTAAAACAACATCTTCTGGACTAGTTTTTTTTTCTTGTTGATTTTTTTTTACATTTTTAATTTCAGCTCTGCAGACAATTATCACAGCTTTGTTGGGATATTTTTCTGTAAGGTGGATTATTTAGTCCTCACAATGTTTCTTGACACCATGAGATTTATCTAAGAGCTCAGAAAAAAAATTCTTGAAAAAAGCAAAGAATGGCACTATTTCTCTGTCGAGTGTTGTCCCAGATTGTTGGTTCTGTTGACATTATCCTGGACCACATTTCAAGGATAGCAACACTGCAGCTGTTTGGCTGATCTAAACACTGTTACTGCTGGACAGAATGAAAAAATGAACAGACAGAGCAGACAGAGGAACTGTGCTGAATGAAGAACAGCAACATGTTACAGCACTGAAGCATGTCCCATGCTTGCTTAGAAAATAGTTTGCTGTTAGTTAATGAGTCGATTCAAACAGCGGGGCTACATTAGACAAATAGTCTTCTACCAACTGCCATTATATGATCAACGAAACTTCTTTTATAATACCAATCAATTTGGACCAAATTTAAACCATTTTGTATCTGTGCGTTTGATTGGGCTATATGTGTTCTAATAAGTTTACTAACCCTAGAAGTAATTCAGAGTTTTGACCATTATTCAGAAAATCAGCATGATGTAAAACCTTTTCCTTTGCTCATGGAGGTTAGGGGAAATCATTTATAATCGAAAAAGGCTTGCATTTTTTCAAAGTCATAATGTAAACATATGATTTTCATACCCAAACAGTCAAAAGTTTACATATCCTACAGTGGTTTGAATTATTGTGTGCTGCCCACTCTGTCATCCATGACAGCTTGAAACATCTTGTTGTAGTTGTAGATGAGTTACTTGATTATCTCAAATGGTAAAACTCTTTTTGGCAAAAAGCTTCCAGCTCCTGCAAAAACAAGGCTGCCCTGCATGAACTGCAGGTCTGAGATCTCCCCAAAGTGATTCAGTTATTTTGACTACAGGAGACTGAGATGACCCGAACCTTAATTTTTCCTGCCGTAGCTAATGACAGGTCAGCTTGGTTGTGTCCTTGGCGGCCATTGTCCTGTTGTTCATTGTCGTGTTGCTCACGAGACTGTTCAAGAAAGTCCCATGAGCAGCTTCCAAGCTGCTTTTGCAGCTTCCATTTCAGCAACTCATCAGCAATCCACCTTCATGTTCCACTGTAGGAATGGTGTAATTTACATCATAGGCCTCTATGACTGTTGTCCAAATGTAGTATTTACTTTTTTTTGCTCCAGATGTTTTTCTCCTTCTGGAGTACCAAACAGCTTTCTCCTGGTGATTTGACCAGTTATTGTGGATCTCAAATAAGGCCCGTTTACACTACACTTTTTTAACCGAGCCGAGACCAGTCCGAGCTCGGTAACCGAGATAACTCTTGTGTGTAAACGGTCAGCAGACTGAACCAGACCGCGCTAACCATAACCGGACCGCGCTAACTGCAGACCAGCTCTTGGGTAGGTCTCGGCCTGGTTCTATTTTATCCCGGTTTCTGATAACGAAGAGCGCATGAGCAGACCGCATCATGCCCTTACAGTCAGCTGACTGTCAGCGGGTTTTCCGGCGTGTCTGGCTGCACGTCCCGATTCACACTCCATTCAGACAAATTTCAGACATTCATAATAATACTAGCTTCCTTACCGTGCCACACGGTTTCCAGTGATGATTCTGCTTAGCAGCGCAATGAACCTCAGCGTCTGTCGTTGTTTCCTGCATCTGTAAATCCTTATTAGACATTCGTTTGTCTCATCCACTTCCCAAAAAGCCAACTTTCTCAAGTAAATTCACCAATGGTTGCCTTCTTCCCCTGACTCTCTGCAAACACCGAAATATCACAATATCAAGCATAACTTCCTGAATGTTACGGGCGCAGCTGTGTGTGTTTTTGCTGCTTCCGCCTTCAATCCCAGAGAGCGGTAGTACCGCAGATCGCCACTAGGGGGCGAGGAGCAACCAAGGAACCGAGATAAGCTTTGTGTGTAAACGGGTCGGCTTGTCTTGGATAACTGAACCAAGCTCGGACTGGTCTCGGCATGGCTCGGTTTTTAGATGTAGTGTAAATGGGCCTATAAGCTCCATCACTTTTTTTTAGGAAATCAGAGGTTTTTTTCCATCCCACACAGTTTTCTTGACGGTTAAAATTCAGAGACCCTAACCCTAACCTAAACCTAATTGACCCTTTTTCTGGTCCTCACTTTACATCAAAGTCCTCATTTTACTAGTAAAATAGACAAAACATGGCCTCGCTCAGGAACAAGTACAAGAATACACACACACTAAATTACAGGATGAGGAGCCATAGCAGCCATTTAAACCCACGTTGAGCACCTTGTTAAAATGTTGGCAAGCCAAAACTTCAAGGTTATATGAACCTTTGATTAATAATTTGGGTAGGTTTTGTGTCATCATTGTGATTTAAAGACAGCAAACACAATTGTTTGATTATAAATGGCTTCATGTAGCCACAAACCTGAAGTGAAAAAAGTATTTTGTATTCAGATTCTCAGAAAATGTGAAATCCTGCCAGTGTAAGAAAATCTATGAGTGCAACTGTTTAAAACTTAGATTGATATGGTGACAAATTTCTATATAATTACATAATATAATTGGAGACAAACTAGATTGGTTTGTGTTATAATGTGTCTTGAGATGACATTTGGCATGCTATAAATAAACTGAACTAAATTAAATCCCACTTATTCCAATAGACTCCCAAAATATTAATTATGAATTTAATAATAACCGTTTTAATATTACTCTAGTAGTCAGAGTGAATATCTTAGTTAAACCTTCCCTAATGTTCTATATCCTGAGCTTAGTAGTAGCTCCAAAAGGCATATTATCAAACATGAAACAGGAAAAGGAAATAGTGGAAAGATAAATAATTATTGGTGTGCTCATGAACTGCTGGCCAGAAAAAAAATCGCATCAGTGAAACTTTCACCATTTGGTTAATTAGCAACAGAAATCACATTAAAAACAGCCATTTCCCCCACATCCAATGAACATTTGCATTTTGTTTCCAAAAAGTTACTGAAAAATAAAAAACCCTGTCATGTACCATTTAGGTCTTCTCCTCTCATCAGTTGGTGCAGCTCATTTAGTCTTTTGATATGAGAAAATTCATTAACATTTTCATTTGACAGACTTTCCTTTAAAATAATTAATTACAGCACAAGTTTGATATAATAAATTACATTTCTGAATTACATTCATTATATCAAGAAGGAATGGAAGTTAATAATTATTTCTGTGTGTTGATTGGAGTTAAAGGTTAATTTGAGGCGGTGGGCAGTAGGAGCTGGATGCTCAGCATGGTAATCCTCTCCAAAGCTTCCCTGATTCCAGAACAATTCACATATTTTCACTTGTCCACATTATGATAGATTCGTCTGTTTGACTATTTACTATACACTGTATGACTATTGAAAATATGACTTCATCAAGCCCAGCATAAAGAACCTCAGTCCCTGATGGCAGTCCTGAACTATGAATGCTTTTGTCTCACTGTCTGTCTCAGGACTAACGACACAGGCATCCTCTCCTACAAAGACCACCTTCCAGTCAGCCAGATAGTGATCGGAGACACCAACAGGACTGGATCGCAGGCTGTCTACCACGTGGGCTCTCTGCGTTGTTATGGAGACAGTAGGTGATCACCTTGGCGCTGCAGCTGCCGTGCCAGATTTTGGTTGCAGATGGAGGCAGATTTGGAGACAAACAATGCTCAGACCATGTCTTTCTGACTCCTGCTTTTGTGTTTGTTAGAGGATAAAGAGTAAAGAATCCTTCTGCTGTCGTATAAATCTGATTACTTACAAAGTGGAATAGGCTATACTGTCTGACTACAACGTATTTTAGCCAGCAAAATTGAGTCTTTCAACTGTTGTGCAGCCCTGTTTTCACAAAGTTGTTCTGAAATTTAAGTAAAGGAAAAGTAATAAACTGTATTTATTATTGAAAATATTTTTTAATAAACCGTATAAAAAAACATCAAAAGTATTACCTATTGCTAACTGCTATATAACAATATATATCTAACAATAGTTTTTTTTAATAACTTTCTTTAAATTCAGAAGTTTACATGCAATAAGTATCTTAATAGTATTAATAATTCCCTTTCAACAATTAAGGATTTTAAGTGCCCCTTATAGTTCGAAAAATACGTTATATATTTAATCAAATTTTCTGAGACACTGAATTTTAGGTTTTCTTTACCTGGACACCGTAATCATCAAAATTACAAGAAATAAAAGCTTGAAATATTGTACTTTATGTGTAATGAATCTCTATAAAATAATCGTAAAGTTAAAGCATTTAAATATTTAGGATTTTAATTTTAGCTTTGTTGGATGCAAATTCTGCATGTCAGTGATATTGTTGGCCTGTTGATGTATATTTTTAGTGGTGAGATGTTTAAGCTTACAAAGAGTGGTGGGACGTGTGATGAAGTGAAAAGAAAGAAAAACAGTTAAAAACATTTGGGTTAATCAGAATCGATGCCATTATTGCAATATTCATAAACAGTTGGGGTACACACCCTGATAAGTCATCACCAAGAAGCTTGTTTTGATAGGAAAGGAGACAGGGAGGCACAAGAAAATAAAATAATGTAAAGGAGTATCAATTTTGGGGGGAAAATGGTATGTCAAAAATATGTACTCTATATCTTTCTTGATGGGAAAATCTTTATTGACAGCAATCAAAGCCTTCCTGTAACTGGTTTCCACTGGTTTCACAAGGTTTGTCTTTGATAATGAGCTCCAAGTCATTGGAAGACCTCTTTGGCATCACATTCATCTCCACCTTCCTCCGCAGTTTCTGTGTCAGATTTAAGTCGGGACTCTGACTGGACCAGTTGTGCTAAGCGGGACTAGAGAGAACAGAGCAGAGCGTTTTTGGGAAAATAGGCAAAACAACCTGGCAGTTAGTAAAAGTGCAGCAGCATCATGATTGTCTTTAGACTGAGGGAGGTTTTCACCGTATGTGCCACTATCTATCCCATCATGTTCTAAGGCACGGTGGTAATTCTGTGTAAAGGTGGGTTGGAGTGTCACTACCTTCGAACCAAAGACTGAAAATGACTCAGTTCAGGAACAAACCAGTAAATAGTTGTCGGTGAACACAGTTCATCACTGCATCTCTACATGAAGTTAGCCTGCAAGGTTCGGTCTGTGCAGCTTCTGTTGAGATAGAAGCATAAATAGCAAGAGCATATGTAGCAGACCAGATTAAGTATGAAGTTGTTTACGTCCAAAACGCAAACCACATATGCACAGCATGGCTATGTCTTAAAATCTGACCTGCCTGCTGCCCACATCTGTCACACACTGAAAACATCTGGAGCATTATGGGAAAAAAACTAAATCCCACAAACTGTTCAGCTGCTTAAATACGGAAAACATCTCCCTTTTAGACCTGCGGCAGCTGGGCTCCTCATTGCTGAAACATTCTAAAAAATGAGCTGATGGAAAACAGAGGTAAACATGATCCTGTCACAACTTTGATAAAAACACTGGTGTAGATTCTCTGTCATCCAGGACATAACGATCCTACGTGCTGAAATAGACGGCAACAGGAGAAGCAGTCCACCAGTAGTTTAATGAAATATTCTGCAAGAATCAAAATCAAGGCTGGGAAAATTACTTTTGTTTCTGCAAGAACAGAATCTCAAATTTTCCCAAACGGTCTCTCTTTTGTAGTTCATTTTTCCCCTTTAAGTATCAGTTGAAAGCAGTTTAAATAAAATAACATAAACAGGCTCAACTGAGCACATTTACAGCTAGTATAAATTTGTTCTTTTAAAGGTTTGAGACGTAAAGAATTTTATTCCAGCGAGTGCTGATGGAGCCGAGGGATGGAAAGAGCATCCATCCTGGCTGAGCACGGTCCCAGGGAAGAGTTAACATTGGCTCACCATCACAACAACTGTCATAACATTTGAATCATTTATTTGACCTGCTTTGTTTTCAGGCACCAAGGATTATACGACGCACAACTGCAATGCAGTCAGTTAAAAACAAGTAGGGACTTAAAAATGCAAGTTTCCAATCCACAAAGGTTCACATTTATGTATTCATCAAATATATACATACATCATTACTCTTGCCGTAGAGGTGTAATTACACCTTAACTACAAATTCTTTGTGGCATTCAGCAAGCTTCTGACATCATTCTAGCTTAATATGTGGCCACTCTCCTTAGCAGAATTGGTAGAGTTAGTGTAAATGTGTCGGTTTGCTGGCACTTTAAAGTATATTCCATAAATGTTCAACAAGGAAGTATCCAGTAACTACCAAGGTACAAACCTGGCATGAGCTGGAAGCTGGGAAAGCAACAGCATCACCACCCCGCATTAAACACATTGCACATCTTGATGGACTAACAGAGTCCTGCTCTAAAACTTGCTTTGAGTTAGTCTGAAATGCTAGCTACCTGCTCAGATAAGCAAAATCAGCAGAGTCAAACATATATCTATTTGTACACAATGAGTTTTTAGAACCTAAGAACACCGTACCAGCTGTCAGACATGGTGGAGATGGCATCCTGCTATGGAAGTGTTATGCTGCTAGTGGTTAATTGCAAAGTGAATGAATACTGAAGAAAATACCTCCAACCGAATATTAGAGGTTTTGTATTTGAATATTTTTGAGCTTGTTTGTACACGTCATTTTTATCATATTTGAATTATAGAAAATCTTCAGTTATTTTTCTTAATCTTCAGTCTTTGTTTTTTAATTTAATTGAAGTTGTGTGTATTGTAATTCAAATCTGGAAAAGAAGAAGATGACATAAATAATTAAAAGCTCCAAAATACTATGGCATTTATTTTTGGTAGGATGGAACGCAAACTCACCAGAAATGGGGTTTACTGTTAAGAAAAGCTTACAGTGCAGGGTCACTTGAAGAAAAGATGCTCATAATGTTGAACCTAACATATTTTATAACCTGTTAAACAAATCATGAATTCAACTGAAGTGATAGCAAGCTCACATCAGCTAGTTGGACACGCCATGGGGGTTCCAAAAGGACCCATGTATCATAGAATCAGTCATTTCAGTTCATATAATAGCAGTGAGTTGGACAGAGATGGATGGATGGATTTTTTGTACTCTTTAACATCTTAAATATCACTGTTCTGCCTTTTCTTCTTCCAGAGTCTATTTGGAATGCGGCCTCTTTCTACCAGGAATCCTCCTACCTGTACTTCCCCACCCTGCAGGCAGAGCTTGCCTCAGATATCGCCTTTTACTTCAAGACCAGCTCGCCGTCAGGAGTGTTTCTGGAGAACCAGGGCCTGAAGGACTTTATCAGGGTGGAGCTGAGCTGTGAGTCAATGTTTACACCACAATACGAGTGATGCAGTACATCATGAGATGTCAGACTGCATGCCAGCGTGTCCACATATAAAGAATGCCCACAAAAGCCATCTGCAATATACTTTGCTCTTCTTTGGGAGTACTACAGTTGACAGTTCAATTTCCCAGAGAAGCAGCTTGTCAGGTTTGCACTGCATGATGTAATCCCAGTGGCGCAGTCAACAGCAATAGCTTGCTGTCATACACATATAAAAGCTTAATGAATTTGTCTGATGGGTAAAGTGGAAATAAAATGGAAAAACATTTTCTGATGTATTGCAAGAAAAAAAATGTAAATGTTTCCTCAAAAGGTTTGAGCTCAACAAAGGAAACAAACAAATCCAAGCTTCAAGTTAGCAGACAGCCTCTGTGTTAAGCTCCAAAAGGAAGCTCAGGTGACTGTGGAGGCTTATTATCATCTGTTTTGTTCTCAAACCTGAGAGGGAAGTTGTGTGGATATTTGGAGCCATTATGTGTTGCTGCAGCAGCAGACACATTGTGAAATATTGACAAGCTGTCAGCTGAGCCCCTCCATAAATGTATGCAGGTCATCAAGTTTTCAGCAGCATTGTATCACGTTGCATCAGAAAGGCAGGATGGAGAAGAACATATAAAACCTCATATCACATTCAGTCTGATCTGACTCCGTGTCTCTGTGTGTGTGTTTCTCCCAGCTCCAACAGTGGTGACTTTCTCCTTTGATGTGGGCAATGGTCCGGCAGTCCTGTCCGTGAAGTCCCACCTCCCTCTGAATGACAGACAGTGGCACTACGTGAGGGCAGAACGAAATGTGAAGGAGGCCTCCCTGCAGGTTGACCAGCTGCCCCTTCGCCTCCTGGAGGCTCCAGCTGACGGGCACCTCCGCCTCCGGCTCAGCAGCCAGCTGTTTGTGGGTAGGCTTTCCATCAAAATGAATACACCTTTGAATGAATTTTTTAACTAAATTTCAGTGAAAGCTTAGAATTTAGTATTAGCAGCAATTCTTTCTGGTGGTCCTTAGAATTTAAATTTAATGTGTGTTTTAAGAGATAAAAACACCATATACATTTCTTGCCTCCTCCCTTCCCTGTGCAGTCCTGATTGGCAGCACCTGTCAGGCTGCAATCACCCCAGAACTGTTTCCACCTGCTCACACCTCTTTATAAACTCACCTTTTTCTGTTCTTTTTCGCCGGCTCGTAAACGTCAGTCTATCCAACATCATGCCTGTCTGCTCCTGTCCTCCCGTCTTGGTTCCCGTTTGTTCTGTTTCTGTTTGCTGCGCTGCTGGACTCTGTACCTCTGTTCCCGTCTTAATGGACTCTGGATTTACTCCCGGTTCTGTAGCAGCGCAGCTTCCCCGTCTCATGGTCAGTCTCTCCGTCTGTTCCTGTCAGCCAGCTCCTGCATCCTTCATCTCCGCCTGGTAACAGACTCTGGTTCTTCATGTCATCATCATCCACTACTAGCAATAAACTCTCTTAAAACCAGCTTTGTGTGTGCGTGCTGTGTCCGGGTTCATCAAAGACTAAATCATGACAGTACGAGCCGGCCAAAGGATGAACCCGAGCACGTACAGAGCTTGATGCAGGAGCTGGCAGGATCCGCTCCACCTCAGCCCGAGGTCTCCGTGGGTGCCTTCGCCTCTGGTTCTGCTCCGCCAGAAGGATTCGCTCCGCTTCAGCCCAAGATCTCCGTGGGTGCCTTCGCCTCTGGTTCGTCTCGCCGGGATCGCTGTTCGCGATCCCCGCCTCTGGTTCGTCTCGCCAAGGTTGCTGTTCTGCGACGCCCTCGTCTGGTTCGTCTCGCCGGGATCGCTGTTCGCGATCCCCGCCTCTGGTTCGTCTGCCGGGATCACCCTCCGCGGGGTCCGCCTCCGACGCTGCCCAGCGTTAACTGTTGCCGCTGTCCAGCATGTCAAGGACGTTGCTGCCCAGCGCACTCTAGTTTTGCTTTTGTTTTCTAGTTTGCTCTAGCTTTCCAGTTCTGCTTTAGTTTCTAGTTCTTGTTTTAGTATTCTAGTTCCAGTCCTTGTTTTCTAGTTTTGTTTTTATTTTCTAGTTCTGCTTAATTTTCTAGTTCTGCCTTAGTTTTCTAGATCTGCTTAATTTTCTAGTGCTTGAGTTTTCTAGTGTTGTTTTAAATCTGTAGTTCCCGTCTCAGTCTTGTAGTTCCTGTCTTTGTTCTGTAGTTCTTGCCTTTGTTTTCTAATTCCTGCTTTAATTTTCTAGTTCTAGCTTTAGTTTTCCAGTTTTTGCTTTAGTTTTCTAGTTTTTTGCTTTAGTTTTCTAGTTTTTGTTTTAATTTTCTAGTTTTTACCTTGGTTTTCTATTTCCTGGCTTGGTTCTTTTATTTTCTGTCTTGTCCTCTGGTCCCTGCGCTCTATGGGTTCCTGCGCTTTCCCGGCGCTCATTAAAGGTCCCGGCGCTCGTAAGGTTTCTGAGCTCCCTAGCTGTGAGCTGTGTTACGCTCTTTTATTTTGTCATGGTCCTGGTGTTCTTTATTCTATCGGTTCTAGTGTCCCTTGAGTTTTGTCTGGTTCTAGCTCTCCTTGGTTTCTGTTTTTGGCTTCCCCTAGTTTCGCCATTGTTCTAGTTCTCCTGAGTTATTCTAGTGTTCTTTAGTTTTGATGTTATTGTAGTGTTTTTTAGTTCTCCTAGTAGGTTTGCCCTCTGTCCCTTGGAGTGCTAGGACGTCCTCTGGTTCCTGGTGTTTTGATTTCCTCTGTTCCCTGGCGTGTTAGGACGCCCTCTGGTTCCTGGTGTTTAGATGTTCCCGTTTCCCTCACGCCCCGGCGTTTTTCCCCTGGCATTTCTGTACGCTAGTTGTGCTCCAGCGTTTCCGTACGCTTGTTGAGCCCTAGCTATTCTGTACGCCTGTCCTTCCCTCTGGCGTTGTCGTACGCCTGTCTTGTCCCTCTGGCGTTTCCTTACGGCGTCCTCGGTCCCCTGGCATTTCCTTGTGCTCTCTTTGGTTCCCCTGTGTTTCCTAGGCTTTCTGGTTCCCCAGTGTTCTCTAGCCTCTGTAGTCTCCCAGTGTTTGCTAGTTTATTTGGTTCCCCTTGTATGTTCTGGTTTTGTTTGACTCTTGCCCACCATCCTGGGACCCCCTCCACTCACCCAGGGTAGGAGGTTCTGGGCCGTCCGGTGTCCGGTCTTGAGGGGGGGAGGGGGGGGGGGTAATGTCAGGCTGCATCCTGAACATTTCCTGCCTCCTCCCTTCCCTGTGCAGTCCTGATTGGCAGCACCTGTCAGGCTGCAATCACCCCAGAACTGTTTCCACCTGCTCACACCTCTTTATAAACTCACCTTTTTCTGTTCTTTTTCGCCGGCTCGTAAAGTCAGTCTATCCAACATCATGCCTGTCTGCTCCTGTCCTCCCGTCTTGGTTCCCGTTTGTCCTGTTTCTGTTTGCTGCGCTGCTGGACTCTGTACCTCTGTTCCCGTCTTAATGGACTCTGGATTTACTCCCGGTTCTGTAGCAGCGCAGCTTCCCCGTCTCATGGTCAGTCTCTCCGTCTGTTCCTGTCAGCCAGCTCCTGCATCCTTCATCTCCGCCTGGTAACAGACTCTGGTTCTTCATGTCATCATCATCCACTACTAGCAATAAACTCTCTTAAAACCAGCTCTGTGTGTGCGTGCTGTGTCCGGGTTCATCCAAGACTAAATCGTGACAGGAAGTAGGGTTGCTTTTTTCAGATAAGCATTTCAATCGGTTCAATTTCGTGGACAACATCTATTGTGTGTAATGTTGAACATCGGGGGATAAAATAATTAACACTACATGGCTGTAAAATTCTGATTAATAGTCACCGAACATCAGAAACATGTCAAGAAAAAAAACCCAGACCAGAGCCAATGAACAGACGAGAACATTGTTTAATCTGGTGGTGACTCACCTCGGCATGATGGTTGCAGTAAAAAGTGAAACTGTTGGTTACTACTGTCTGATTCATTTAGATCATAAATATCTGACACTGTCACCACAGAAATGAAAGAAGGTGGTGATCTTATGAGGGAAAAAAAGTAAAATTCTCAGTCATGATGCAGCAAAGACTGAATTTCACACCCTTAATCTCAGTCAACACATATTATGCTGAAGAAGAGCAAATCAAATGGGACATATAAGAGGTGACAGGACTTGATGTTCCAAAAATTTGCCTTGATTTCCTCACTTCTGGACCCACACAATTAGCACTTTTCAAAATGTCAACTGTGTGATAAACACTACGATAAAATGTTTTTGGTAAAATTAAACAATAAATTCTTAAAAACTAAATTAGTGGTCTCTCTCTGAAAATCTAGAACCTTCCAGATTATGAAATAGGTTGATCTATACAAATACAATCCAACTGAAAACAGTGACAGCAAATCTCTTTTGCAATAGCACACTAACATTTTCTCCAGTTTATTTTGCACACCTTAAAAATATAACAAATACCACATCACACTACCCTAAAGTCTGTTTTATTCAAGATACACTGAAAAGCAAAGCCTGCGGTGTCTAAATAAATATTTGACACTAAAAGCTGTGATTTGCTGTTATGTGGATGGTTCAAGTAACCATCAGCACAGTAGCAGTAGGAGCTAAACTGCAGGTTCAGTGGCGTTTTTATACAGGAATCCCCTCAGCATTACCTCTACCCCCCTTGTTTGTCTCAAGTTGAACACACTGTAAATTCAAAGGGTTATCCAGCACCCTTAAACAGACATCGAGGATGCTCTACATGTGTTAAACATCAGCATTTGGCTGGAAATGAGGAAATGGTGGTATCAATTAACCTCTGTAACTCTGTAATTATAAATATCTTGGTTTTATTCTAGATAATGAACTTTCTTTTAAAAATCACATAGCAAATCTATTACGAACATTGAAAATGAAGATTGGGTTTTATTATCGAAATGGACCGTGTTTCTCACTCAAAGCTAGAAGTAAATTGGTAGCAGCAACATTCCTGCCACTTCTGGATTATGGAGATGTTTTATATATGAATGCTTCAACCAAATGTCTGAAATCTTTGAATACGGTTTATCATTGTGCTTTAAGGTTTATAACTGGTAGTAGACGTTTGATACATCATTGTGATTTGTATGCAAAAGCTGATTGGCCTCCGTTAAGTGTTCGGAGAAACAATCATTTGATGATCCTGATATATAAATCTCACCAACTTACTTAAGCTCTCTTTTGCATAGATCTAGTAGTTCACATTCTTTACTCTCAAATGTCTTTATCCTTCTACATGTTCCTCGTGTTCGAACTGATGAAGGAAAGAAAGCATTCAGTGTGTTGGCTCCTATAGCGTGGAATCAGCTCCAGTCTGAGCTCAAGATGTTGGAAACTATTTCATTGGACTTATTTCGAGCGGTTCTTAAAGATAGACAACAAGCTTCTATGAAACAGTGTCACTGCTTTTAAACTGTTTTTATTGTTTTATATTTGTGCATATGTATTAATTGGTTTTATTTTTGTAACCAGGTTGTAGTGTTTTGCAGATTTCTGCCCAGGTCCCCCTTGAAAATGAGATCCAGATCTCAACGGGGTTTACCTGGTTAAATAAAGGAAAGAAAAAAGAAAAAACCCTAGAACTGTGGAAATATTGCTACAAATTAACCTACTGCAATGCAATGCATCAAAGTATGCATAAAATATTTAAGCACATAAAATAACATATACTGGTGAATTAAATAAAAATCTACCGTGTTGTTGGAGATTTGGGGTGAAGAAAATAAGTCCAGTTATTGGTCTAACCTTGAGAAAAACAAAACTTCTGAGGTTATAAAAGATGAGACTCACCTGCCCAGTCTGGTGTGATGATGATCGGAAGGTCAGAAGAAACTTCCCATCAACTGAGCAGCTAAGGCTGGCCCAGTGTTGGCGTTAGGTTCTGCTCAGTCAGTGGGTCTGGCTCTATAATTAATGAGAAGTACAACAGAGAAGAGAAGCCGTCCAACTGCCTTCAGGCACTTAGTAATACGCTCACTAGCTAGTCAGTGACGTTGTCCATCTGCTGTTTGTTGCTGCTGATGAACGGTGGACAGATTTTGTTTTACTAGCAACAGCTGCTGCAACTGAGAAAGATGAGCTTTTAGAGGAATCACAGCAACAAATCTGGAAGTTCAAACCACAACAGTTAGCACAAACACTGCGAGTGAGATCTGACTCCTACATCTGACAAATGTCTAACAAAACATGAAGTATTTATTCTATTTTAACCTCAAACAAAATTAAAATACGACATGAAAAAATGTCCCACAGCACTCAGTTAAAGTTTTTTAGCCATGTTGGGGCTGCGTTCTGCTGCGGTACCGGCCCAGTTAGATCTGTTGGTGATTGTGGGCCACAGCCTGACACACCGGTGCGCAATTGGCACATCAGCACCGCAACGGTTGAAAAGGGAGAAATATATATATTTTGTGTTTTGCGTTATGTTAAAAACACATAAAATATTCTGTCACAGATCATGTTTGGATATTAAAAATTATGCATCAGAAGAGTTTTTTTGTTAAAAAACTTTCTCAAACTCACCCCATGAGGAACTGAGAAGTATTCCAGACTTGCCAGGCATGTTCCACCAAAATCTGGGATGTTCTTCTCCATTTTGTTGTCTCTGTCTCCTACAAATGTGGTCCCGACAGTTTCTGATGGTCAGGCCTGATGAACATTTATCTCCTAGAGCAGAGCGCTGGCACGGCCGTTTGTTCAGTTCTTGGGCGACTTGCTTAGCTCGGTCCATCTTTCCCAGTCAGAGACAATCACAGTTTCTCTTTCAAACAGGTTAATTAGCTGCATAAGAAGCCATCCGCTTTCTGCAAGCACACAGCTTACTAGCCTAACGAAAACCTGCGCGGAGCTACACAAGGGTGGACATACAAATGAACTGTAGGTGTCCTCTCCCTGAAATGCAGATGCAGCTCGAGAGAATTTTAAGCTGAAAAGATACTGAGTTTAAAAATACATTTTGATGGTTTAAAACCTTTGAAACGGGGTTACTTCATAACTTGAACAAGCATGTTTTGCTGTAAAACGAAAAGCAGTATTTTCTCACAAATTGAAGTTTTTTCTGTTTTCCTCAGTTTGTACTCTGCCGAGTTGTTCCTCATTTTGCTGTGCAAAATTCAACGTTGTTGTCAGTTTGTAGCTAATAAGAAATATTCAATTCAATTTTAAATCACTTTATTTAAATAGCACCAATTCACAATTGTCTTAATTAATTTCTATCTAATCGTACAGCGATATCCAAGGTCACTTCCATCCATTCCAACTGATCCAAGTTATCAAACTATGCAGTCAAGTTCAGTTTATTATTCAAACTGGTTAAAAGGTTTTCTATCTTTGGAAAGGTGGCAGATTGCCTTGAGTCAGTGTTCACTCCTGGGTGAACATGTAGAGACTGGACAGAGCTGAGAAGGTGTGTGAGAGCACGGCAGCCTGCAAACCTGACCCAGTTACACAGGTTCTGTCAGGAGGATTGGATCAAAAGTCCAGCAAGCTGTTGTCAGAAACTCATGGAAGGAAACCCCGAAACGTATGACCAAAGTCAAAGAGTTTCAAAGAAAATCTGACCAAATACTGAGGAAATGTTTGTAAACATTTAACTGTAAAAAAAGTTTAAATTAATTCATCCAAAATCTTTCACAATTCTGGCATTTCAGCAAATGGACAGCCATACTGACCTGAAACTGATGTCCTGTCAGACAGTGAGAAATGTAAGCCTCTGTATCTTTAAACAATGTATTGTAAATATCTGATTTCTGCTCTACGTGAATGTCTGGATGTGGGAATCTGACTCAGAGCCAGGGGGACCTACAAACAACATGGGAAATGTTAGCAATTTGTTTTTGTGAAAACATGGAGGAACAACAGGAGCATGAAACTCCTCTCCCTGAGTTCATGGACACAATGAATTGGATGTTAGAGGTGTTCAAATATTTCCCACATGCAAAGAAACAAAAGCAGCTTTCAGAAATTTAAGAGATCAGAACACAGGGGGAAAAAATGGATTTAAACCTAGGCTTGTTCAGCAAAAGACAGAGACTTCTACAGATGTATAGAGCCATGCATTCCTACATTCTGCCCTCTCCGTACATGTTCTGGTAGCCAGATTTTCAGCGGAAACCAGAGATGGAAAATACAATAAATAAAAACGAGTCATTTAGATTTTTGTTTTAAAATACAAAATTAGAATATCAGCTGCTTTTTGTTTTCTGTGTTGAAAAATGGATGAGGAAAACTGTATATTTGGTTAATTTTCGATTCCCATATAATAAGGTATTTGTCATTATACATACAAGGTATATACAACAAAATTTTGTAGATCAGATGGAGGGTTAGCCACTGCGACTGAGCGCGGCGCCACTAATGGCCGACCTGACCAGCATGTCTTTTAATACGAAAACACAAAACCTCTTAGTTGAAGACACCAAAAATCTAATTTTTTTGCATTGCTTAGATAATTCTATGACCATTATAATTGTAAATGTTTCTTCTGCACACCTTGACTTCTCTGAAATGTACCTAGCCTGGCCAGCAAGACTCACTTACAGCGTATACAGGGCGTATCAATTCAATTCAATTTTATTTATATAGCGCCAATTCATTAAACATGTCATCTCGAGGCACTTTACAAAGTCAAAATCAATCATATTATACAGATTGGTCAAAAATCTCCTATATAAGGAAACCAGTTGATTGCTTCAAAGTCCCGACAAGCAGCATTCACTCCTGGAGAAGCGTAGAGCCACAGGGACAGTCGTCTGCATTGTCCATGGCTTTGCTGCAATCCCTCATACTGAGCAAGCATGAAGCGACAGTGGGAAGAAAAACTCCCCATTAACGGGAAGGAAAAACCTCCAGCAGAACCGGGCTCAGTATGAACAGTCATCTGCCTCAACCGACTGGGGTTTACAGAAGACAGAGCAGAGACACAACAAGAGAGACAAAAAAGCACAGAAGCACACATTGATCTAGTAATCTGTTCTACATTAGATGGTAATAGTCGGTGGTCTGTCCTCCCTGGATGATGTCTCAGATAACAGAACGCCAGACCAGATGTACATACTATGAAGAAAAAAAAAAGAGAAAGAACAAAAAGTTATAAGGAGAAATTATGACAAGCAATGCATAATTGAAGAACAGTAGAACTCGATAGAGTGAGAAAAATAGATCCTGATGTCCTCCAGTAGCCTAAGCCCATAGAAGCATATCCCCATAGGTAGGTCAGGGCAACATAAGCCACTCTAGTTATAAGCTTTGTCAAAAAGGAAAGTTTTAAGATTAGTCTTAAAAGTAGACGGGGTGTCTGCCTCACGGACCAAAACTGGGAGTTGGTTCCACAGGAGAGGAGCCTGATAGCTAAAGGATCTGCCTCCCATTCTACTTTTAGAGACTCTAGGAACCACCAGCAGACCTGCAGTCTGAGAGTGAAGTGCTCTGTTAGGAACATACGGGATAATCAGAGCTCTGATATATGATGGAGCTTGATTATTAAGGGCTTTATACGTTAGAAGAAGAATTTTAAATTCTATTCTTGATTTAACAGGAAGCCAATGAAGGGAAGCTAAAATTGGAGAAATATGATCCCTCTTGTTGATTTTCATCAGGACTCTTGCTGCAGCATTTTGGTTCAGCTGAAGGCTTTGAACTGCATTTTGTGGACTTCCTGATAGTAAAGAATTACAATAGTCCAGCCTTGAAGTAACAAATGCATGGACTAGTTTTTCAGCATCACTCCTGGACAGAATGTTTCTAATTTTGGCGATATTCCGGAGGTGAAAAAAGGAAACTCTGGAAACCTGTTTAATATGGGATTTAAATGACATGTCTTGGTCAAAAATAACACCAAGATTTTTTACTTTACTACCAGAGGCCAAATTAATGCCACCCAGATTAAGTGATTGGTTAAGAAGTTTATTTTTTGAGGACTCTGGCCCAAAGATTACAACTTCTGTCTTGTCAGAATTTAAATGCAGGAATTTTAAAGTCATCCAGCTTTTGATGTCATCAAGACATGACTGCAGTCGAAGTAATTGATTGGATTCATCAGGATTTATGGATAAATATAGCTGAGTGTCATCAGCATAACATTGGAAATTAATCCCATGCTGTCTGATAAGGTCTGGTAAGGAGCTGATAGAGCCCGATTTCAAAGGCGGGTCTAACGGGGTCAGTATCAACAGGTTAGAACCAATCAGATAACTACGGATGTGATGCAAAAAACTCCAAGCAACTCGCTTTGCTTTTGTAATTTGTAGTCTGTGAAACAGGTCATGCCATCGAGCAAACTCTCCAGTGAATGATTTTTGCCACTTTTGTCAAAAAAGTCAGAGGATACATGGTGTACTCACATTTATTTTCTTAATTTTTCAAGGCACCAAACAACAAAAATTTCCTTATGTATCTTGACTGTTATTGTCACAGGTAAGCATTGCTGCATTATGGGTAATTCTGGTGCTGAGAGTCCTGCCTCCCACGCTGTGATTGGTCCTGTCTGTTTTAGACCGGAGAGTATGGAGCCTTACCAGACTTACGCACTGTATAAGTCAATCTGGCTGGCCAGGCTATAATGTACCATGGAAGTCAAGCTGGTTTTATGCGCTACGTTCTGAGCAAAGTGTTTGTCTGTGCACTGGCTTTAGAAACACAAATCAGACCATGTGTAGAGAACACTGCTGTTTATTTCTTTTTATTAAAGCATTATTTTGAATCAATCAACATGTTGGATCATAATAATGACCATGTATATTGAACCTGTTTTGCCACCAGGCAGCACATCAGTGCATATTTAAATTTGGGCTGGTGAACATGCAGAACATCTTGTTCTGAGTAAGAAGGAAGAGACAGAACAGCTTTACTTTCCCCCATTGGTCCCATATTTGCCTCTCCTTATGCCCACTATAGAATCAAACTGCTGTCTTACTGTAAATACTACTGTACACCAGATCCACTGCTTACATGAGAAGTATGCGTTGAAGTAGTCTACAAGATCCCGGCATGGTATTATGGCTGTTTTCAGAAAATATGAACATATTTGCACTTTAAAGAAAACAATTTAGACCTCCTTCCTATTTATATGATTAAAAAAGTATGTTTTTAATTCAAATATGAAAAATCTAACCTTTATTCATCCTCATCACCTTTTTATTTTAGCAATAAAAGCAGAAAATGGCTCAAATTTGAATTTCACATTTTGTATTTTAAAACTAAAAGTCAAATAACTTTTTCTGATGAGGAAATCTCATTATCTGAATAAACACGGGCCTGCAGAAAGGATAAGTTTGATTGTTAGGAAATATTTCTCATTGCCCATTCCTTATTTGTCTTAAATTGTTACAGTTTTCAAAATGCAATTAGCAAGTCATTAAGCTAGGCTTAGCTAAACAGATATTAGGTTGTTAGTATTGCTCTGGAAGGAGCAGAGCTGGAACAAAATACAAATATGCACAATAAGCACTTAAAAAGAGCTATTAAATTTGATGTGTTTTTTATTACTTAGATTAAGAATAACTGAAATTAATATTATAGATAGAATCAGTATATTACACTATTTTAGCAAAAGTAGGAAGGGTTCTAATTTTTCTGTTTTAATTAAAAGCAGTGACATCATATTAAACGTAATCACTTTAATCTGTTTTATTAAATGTCATGAAACTGTGCAGCTAGGGTTTTGTTACTCATGATTATTATACCAGGAAAATATCATTCTAGGAATTAAATCACTCAAAAAGCATTACATTCAAAGTGAGTTTCTTGTTCGATTTAGCTTTCAGTTAGAAATGTGTATTTTCACAGCTGGAAGATGTAGCAGCAATTTTAAAGGTACAGTGAGGGTACATCAGTGCACCTTATGGGAGGCTTTTTTGTGTGAACTGTGAATGTGAAATATGGCTGAATATTGAAGGTCACATCCATGTCTGATGAGGTGGTTTTATGTGGCCACTAAACTGGCAGTATAATTCAGTTACCCCCTCCTCCTTTATTAAAATGATGTAAAAGTGATAGTAATGTCCCCTGGCACTAATATCTGAGACATGATCTATACAAATATTTTTACAGAGAAACACAAAACAAGGTGGTTAGCTTTCTGTACTCTGTCGTAGAGAGATGCAGCTCCTAACAGTTTTTTTTGCGTATGGTGGCGTCATGTAAAGAGAAACCAATTTCCAAAAATCTATTTTGTTTAATTATTTTTATTTCACAGGTTGAGGTTTGTGGCCACTGTCATTCATTCCTGCTGCGGTTCTCTCCTCTCTGACATTTAGGCATCTCAATAATGACACACGCTTAAAGAACATCATAAAAAACTTTTTTTTCTTACTTTTTAATAGAATCTCAATTTAAGGACACAGCTTGTGCCCCTAATAGCCCATTTACCTTGAAAACAATTTACCAAATAAATGAAAGAATGGAGTTGACTGTCCTCTGCGTCTCAAAGATGCTTTTATTTTCGTAAAGCACAAAGGTGCCATTTAATTTTTCTCTAAGAAAATAAAGTCAGTATGATGACATGGTGTACATAAGTGTCGTTACAAGTTTTTGGGGGTTGCACTTCAATATATGCATATTTATATTTGGAATAAAGCAAACACAACCTGTAAATAATGTGTACAAAAGCAGCTCAGATATATAGCATGGCTAATTAAACTGAATGCTAGTTGATCTGTATGGTGGTAAATAAGACAAGACCACAGAGACGTGTACAAAACAAAGCAGGAAGGCTGGTGGTTCTGCTCTTAAATTCCCTGAGGGTGCCAGCATAGACAGTCTAAGACATGCTCCAGAATACAGAAGTGATGGAAAATAAAACACGCTACACCAAGAAAACCCAACCAACCACCTGCCTTCATCAGGTTTTACGAGAGCACCAATTAACCGCAGGCATTTTCTCTCAAAGAGAACAAGCATGGACTCGGACATCCCATACAGTGAGTCGCCTTCCAGAGTGCCTGACAGCTGGAACCAGCCCAGCCCAAAGCTGATATTTGTCCTGGAAAAGGGAAAAACATTTATTTGGTTTCTTTTCAAGTAGGACTTCTATTATATACACATATCATGTTCAATTATATAAAACTATGTTTCTCTGTGATGCTCATTTGTCAGATAAAAGAAACTATCCTTAAGCAGGTATTCCACAGACTTTTCATTAAAACCCTATTTCTGTGTTAAAAACACTCTTTGTTGCTCTGATTGTTTTCATTAGTTATAAACAGAAAATCATCATATTAACAGAAATAAAGGCTCCAATGGTCATTGGGCCAAAGGCGGAGCACACCCAGGGCAGGTTTTCTGAATTACTAGAGCAGTTACAATAGAAAAACAGCCCTCTCATTCCTATTTCTGGAAGAAAGCATATGTCCCGAACTATCATTGGATTTTTTTAAATAAACTCATAGCAGTCCATGAAAGTACTTGCTGGTGGTTTAATGTGTTTCTAGACAGAAAGTAGTGATAAAGAGAACAGCAAGTTCCAAGAATGAGTCATTGACACAGATGAGACAGAACTGTTCTAACAAACCCCAACAGTTGCATCAAATATCTTAGATTTGATGCAACATAAATGAAACAAAACATCCATTTAGCTCTCAGTAGTATCCGAGCCTTTTTATCCATTCATCTTGTGAAAAATGATGACTGTGGGGTGTGTTGTAATAAGAATCCTGCCACAGGGACCTCAGCGGGGAGAAGGGTTAATAGCACTAAAAACAGCACTGACACCGCATCACAGCCAGTAACACTGGCAGGCAGAGTTTTACTTGAAGTAGCTTGATTTCCAATGAGGGAACGCATAACAAATGCATGCAGCGAATACAGGCAGAGATTCTCTTCATCTGAAACAATACAGCATTTAACAAGCTTCATTCATCAGCCTTAAGGGATTGTGAAAGGAGATTATGCCTTTAGGTTTGTGATTTTTTTTCTCCCCCTCTCTCAGATAAATTACTCACACAACTGTATGATTTATTTCTCATGCAAAGTCATCAGTCTTCCATCTCTGGGAGGGAAATCTGGAGTTAGGAAGTAGAGTTTGAGTCTCCCTCTAAAACTGCAGAAGGCAAATACTTTTGCATTTCTAGTCTAGATGAGGTCTTTTGTGCTTCAATGCCTAAATTGTTCCCCTGGATATGCACTGGTTGGTTGTTGTTAAATATCTATAATTAAATAGCGTTAATTGTAAAGTTATTGCAGATTCTTATCTTGACATTGTTTAACTAAACAAAAGGGTAATATCTTCTCAGGAGGAACAGCATCCCAGCAGAGAGGTTTCCTGGGCTGTATCAGGTCTCTCATGGTCAATGGCCTGACATTTGACCTTGAGGAAAGGGCCAAGTTGACCCCTGGAGTGAGCTCCGGCTGTCCAGGATACTGCAGTGGCTCTAGCAATCTTTGTCACAACCGTGGCCGCTGCATTGAGAAGAGCAACGGCTACATCTGCGACTGTTCACAGTCTGCCTATGGAGGGGCCACCTGCAACCAAGGTGAGTCCCACTCGGTGTGTGTAAACAAAAGATACACAGTGTAATTCTTTTAATCAATTAACGCTGATTG
Source organism: Fundulus diaphanus (assembly GCA_037039145.1). Lineage (NCBI taxonomy): Eukaryota > Metazoa > Chordata > Actinopteri > Cyprinodontiformes > Fundulidae > Fundulus > Fundulus diaphanus. The sequence continues at coordinate 668,627 of CM073132.1, read as the reverse complement.
TAGCAAACAGAAAATCAATCACTGTCAAGGTTATTCCATTACAGAGAACCAATAAGAATACGAGCAATGCAAGAGACAATTAATACTTGTCCCAACTGCAGTTTGTGGGAGCATCTAAAATGCATTAGAACAAATTATCTCCGGCAGAATGTGCACACAGAGAGCATCCTCAGCCGGCACAGACAGAAGAGGAGCAGGCTGAGTAACCTGCAATTTGACCAAGGGACAAGGAAAGAAAGTGAACAGTGTGGGAAGCCATGAAAATTCTGCCTGCAGCTGTGGCGAACTGTGCTGCTCAGTCCCACAGTTTGCTCCTGCTTCTGATGTGAGATCTGAAAGCAGCACAAGCTACAGCTTTGTTTTCTGATCCCTTTCAGTTTCAAAACGTTTCTACTTCCAACCAGAGTTGTGTTTTTGTATTAGAGAATCACAAGGACATCTAAGTTAGTCGTTCTACCAACATATTTCTTCTGGCTGGAGGTAATTTTTACACTTCGGAGCAGCCCAGCCAGGGTTCTGACTTCAATCTGTGGAGGGAGCTAATGATTATGGTGATGGCATGGGCATCTCTCAAAAGATAAGATGTAAAAAGGAGTATCAATTTAAAGATTTTGTTAATCACTAATATGTGATGCTAAACACAGTTTTAAGTATCAATGTTTCAAATGTCTTTCTTACTCAGCTCAGCCTTTTACAAAAAGCAGAAATTGGAAATCAGCCACAGAAATCCGGTTGCTGCACCTCTAAATGTTCTATGAAGACAGGTTTTTAAAGCCACGTGAGGCTGAGGTTCTGGTAGTTTGAATAAAGGATGCTGGTTTTATCAATAATTCATTTCAATTTGTTCACTGTTTAGTGTTACATATTTACGGATTCCTTACGTCTTTTAAACATTACAAAAAACGTTTCACAACAAAAAGTAGTAAAATGGAAAAATCTTGACTCCAGCCTAATGATGATACCTGGAATTGGCCCGCCCAGGACCCCAACATCACCTGCCACCTAGCTCACGTTGAAGCCACTCTCTACGGAGGGTCCACATGAAATGTGCATCTGTAGCAGAGCTCCAGGAGTGGAGGATGGTGTCGCTTCTCTACTCTGTTGTGGTAAAAATCTATTTACAGTTTCGGTTGTGTTGAAAGCCTCACCTATGTTCATGGCCCGGGAAACGTTCCGTTGGAGATTATCTGATTTTGTCCCAGTGGGAGGAGACCTTGGAATACCTCGTGGTAAGATGGGAGTTGTTAGGGAGATTGATGTTTGTGTTTTCTGTCCTAGTCCTGTTACCTCCTCTGATGAAGGAAAGATGATTGATTGATGGCAGTAAAATGACGTTGATCAGTAAATATGAACTTAAAGTTGATATAGGTTTTTGACTTAAATAATTTTTTTTGCGATACGTCTAGCCTGTATAATTCCCTTTGTTTCTTTGCTGTACTGATACCCCCATGGTGCACTGAATTAGTCATGAAAAACTATTTAATGAGCATTGAGAGTGTGGTCACAAGCACAGCAGATGGGTTTGTGCATTTCTGTGGGTCAATCTATGTGGATCTAAAAACAGAGGCACAGCCTACCTATTTAGTGGCGAACAAAGCAGTCTAAAGGGAACCGAGCAAAATAAGTGTTGAGTCACTTAGAAACCAAAGAGGAGCCTGAACACCGTCCTCACACAGGCCACAGATGAATCTTACCAACTGTTTTCCAGATGGAAATGTGCCTTTTGGCTGAGATGAAAAAAAAAACTAAGATGAATTTGGTCTGCTCTGATTATTGAACTTCTCTTGCAGTGATTTAGACCTGGTTCCTAAATGTTACAACTATTTCGCTGTTTTATTTACAGTATATGTGAATGAAATGGAGTGATGAAATCCCTATAGTAGCGAGTAAGACCTCCACCTGCCGGATGCTGCCTATCACTGGATATCTGTACACAGATGCTATCCCCCTGATGACCACATGTCAATGTAAACCTGCCTCACTTGCCAGCACTCAGATGAAATGATGAAAATACCAAACCACAGATAATGGTGTATCCAGAGAAAAACCATAACAGAATCAAATAGTACAATATAGTATATAACAGGAATACCATAAGACTTACCTGGACAAGGATGCTGCGATGATGAAGTGTGCCCAACAGAGACTGGACTTAAACTGAAATACGCATCACTTCCTACCAGTATCTCAGAGCTGTGCTGTGTTTGTTTATTGCATGTCATCGTGGAACTCCAACTGCAATATGGCAGACAGGAGGTGTTCATTTCATAACCTTTATGTACAACCAGAACCACGGTGAACAGCTAAACACACCACTGCACTTTTGTGGTAAAATCTATATTGTGCCAAACACTAGATATGTGTGTGAATCCTAATGTTTTGGTGAAATTTCTGTTGCTTTTCCTTTCTGTCTTTACTGCAATCATATGTACCAGAGGTAGTGAAAGAGGGTACAGTATATAGTGAATTTTATTCCATTATTGTTGCAAGCAAAGAACACGTTTGAAAAGGGAAATATGAAAAAAATGCAATCCAGAAATGAAACTTTGGAAAAGTCTTAATCACAAGGTATTGAGAGAAACTTTGGTGTTTTCTCAGATTTTATTTTTTCCAAAACAAAATTATTCAAAAAAAATGTTTCACTTCCTCTGGCATGAGGAGTGAAGAGGCATTTCTCTTGGTCTGCATGGACATTAGCAAGAAGTGAAGAGAATGTCATCTGTAAAATGCAATTTGAAAAGAATGCAATTTGTAAATGTCAATCTGAAAAAAATACAATATCATTTAAAAAATATGAAATAAATAAAATAAAATATGTAATCAGACAAAACAGCAAAGTTACTCTCAAGCTTTTTTGATGAAGAAGTTTTTCAGTTTAATTTCTGAATTGCATTGTTTTTTGTTTGTTTGTTTCCTCAAATGTCAATTGACAATACGTGTTTTTTGCTTGCAACAATAATGGAACAAAATTCACTCCATAGTACTGGTGCATGGTAATTGGCTACATGAAATTAAACGATTCGCCACAGGAAGCCAGATATGAAAGCTTCCTAGACCAATATTTTTGTGCACTAAAATAAATACTAAAATGCATAAGTCTGTCTATGCAACAACAAACACACAGACACAGACACACACACACACACGCACGCACACACACACACACACACGTATTGCAGTAAGACTTGTTGCAAAAATCAGTCTTTTTTCGTTTGATTACCTGTTTTGTGTATACGTAGACATACTGGTATATGTGGAGCAGTGGCCTAGTGGTTAGGGAGCCACACATTTGGAGAGGCTGCAAAGGTCGCTGGTTCGAAACTTTGTCACTCTAGGTCCCTGAGAAAGTCTCTTGACCCCAGATTGCACCACTCAGTGTGGAAGCACACTGCCCCCTAAGGAATGGGTTAAAGACAGGGACACATTTTCCCTCTGTGTGACTAGAAAGGGAAATATGTAGAGCTTTGGCAGCCTACAATGATGTGCAGCAGCGTAGCAGTCGCCTCAAGTTGCTCCATTTACTGCTGTGTGTTGGCAGCAGGGAATATGGCACTGCTGAGCCACTCTCTGTGCAAATGCGTTGTTGCAGCAATTTGAAGACAGCTCTGAGCCGAGTGTTGGTACCACTATACTATCACCCCTATTCCCCCTGACGTCCTTTATTCTGAAAAATTAAAACTGAATTTGAAGTTGAAACTTGATCCCGTGCATTTAAAGAAAACACCACAAAGCAGCCTGAACAGTAGAACAGTACCTGTTCTAATTAGCACAGCACAACACCTTATCTCTGTGGTGAAGTTCTTATTAACATCTACATGAAGTCTTTTCCATGTGTGGAAGCCTGTAAGAGTAAAATTTCAGAAGAACTTTGTGTTTCCTGTATTTCACAGCCCTCCATCATAGTTGTTATATAAAATCAACACAAGGAAGCCTGATCCTCCATGCTCTACTTTCAAGGCTTGTTTTAACGTGCCATGCTTGTCTGGGAGGATAGGCTCGAGAACTGTGCCAATTTTATACATCAAAGTTGTTTGTAGGTCTCAGAAAGTAGCACTGGATGATGGGAAAACAAGCTGGATAAAGGCGTCTGTGGCCCCAGAGAGATCTGGCTTATAAATTGCCTCGAGTGAAGAGACAGGGAATACAGCAAAATGTTTTCATCCAGCAGGCTCTGCGAGATGGACACTAATGCTGTCTGTTTTAAGAAATTAGTGACTAGCAGTCATTGTGGGCTCTGTTTCCACAGCATCGTCTCATTAAAGAAATGCATTCATTTGGCTGTGTTGATATATCCATTCATATCCTTCAACTGCCCTGATGTTTTTTACTTTAACTGTAGCTTTGAAGTTACCTACACTTCTAAACTCTGTGATGATCACATTGCGGACTGTGAGGTTTTCTCTATTAAAACAAGCGGTTTCTCCCTGTGTGTCCCTGCAGAGGTGTCGGTATCCTTTGACAGAGAGTCCTCGGTGACCTACACCTTCCAGGAGCCCTTCTCAGTGATGCAGAACAGGACCTCTCAAGCTACCAGTGCATTCACAGAGAGCAGGGCCAGAGAGGACGTGGCCTTCAGCTTCGTCACCTCCCAGAGGCCAGCCATGCTGCTGACTGTCAGCACCTTCAGTCAACAGTATATTACAACCATCCTGGCCAGAAATGGTATGTATAGTTATAAATGAACCATTACACACCTGATATAATAGTAATGGATTATGGTATATGAAAAGATGAAAATATCAATACCACTTAAATGCCACTGCTATGAGCATTTCAGAAACTACTGGGATTTTCTAACACAATAATCTGATGAAAAGGAGGAAATATCTTGTGAACAACAGTTTTGTGGTCAAAGTGAAAATTTGCAGGTTGCTGTATAAAAACTGAAAGACAACAGAGGCTCAAAAGAGCAGTCGTTAAAGCCCCGATATGCAGAATCACTTCCCTGAACGTCCAACATGTGGGATCTTGGAGCAGATTGGCTACAGCAGAAATAGACCATACCATGTGCCATTCCTGTCCAATAAGAACTGGACACTGAGGCTTCAGTTCACACACGCTCAATAATATTGTAAAATAGCGGCTTTTAAAAAATATTGCCTAATCTGATGAGTATCAGTTTCAGCAGCAAAATTCTGATAGAAGCTGGTCAGAATTTGGTGTAAAGAACTTGACCCATCTCACCTTTGGTTCTGCCTGTTGGCACTGTAATGATCTGGGGTATATTTTCTTCTCACATGCTTGACCCTTGAGTACGAACTGGGCATTGGTTGAATACCACAGCCCTACCAGAGGAGTTTTGCTGACCATGTCCATCCCTGTGACCAAAATGCACTGTCTTCTGCTGGCACCTTCCAACAGAATATGCATCATGTCACAGAGCTAAAATCCTTTCATACTGGTGTCTGTATGGCAATGGCCTCCCTTCACCGGATCACCTTTGGGATGTGGTGGGACAGGAGATTCACTACGTGGCGGCTCCAGAGATTTTTTTCTGCAGGTGCTGGGGGGGGGGCTAAGTATTTTCCTGAGGGTGCTATGTACGATCATTTTTTGCTACATTTCTGAACACACACAGACCTAAGCAAAGGTGCATCCAGAACTCTGACATCTGCAACAGTCACCAATTTGGTGGATAATGAATATGTGGTATTCTGCTATTCAGTTAAGGCATATACAAACATGTGACAAACATGACATGTGACTCAATAGTGTAGTATGTAAAGTGTTACAATGGATTGACTGTATTCTGTTTCCCCAAATATTTAATCTTATTTAATATCAAATTGTCCATCAGGTAACAAGCTGTATACAGTAAGTTTGAAATGTAAAAAGTCATCAGGCCTTAACTTGTGTAGTCGACTGGAGGAGAACAAAAACAAGCTGTCTCCACTTCCATCACATGCAGGAATAGATATGAACAGGAGATAGCAGAGGCTGAAAGATAAAGCAGAAAGAAACAGAAAACATGAACCATATTGTGAGAACATTTCACTCTATCAGGAATTTATAAGTGCCAGTTTTAGTACTTTGAATAATTGAAATATAACATCAGGTTTTGCACATGCAGTATAATGTTAAAATGTTAAATATTAATATTCAGAAAACAGTAGTCTTATGCTAAAAAATAATGGTGATGACCTACATTAGAATTAAGAGATCAGCTCAATAAAAAAGTCTCCATCAGGTCTTTATTGGTTGGGTGCTTTCAGCGCTCTCATGAGCAGCATCCTGCACCTGATCCTCTGACCAACAGTCTGGCCTCTGCTCATCTTATCCGACGTATTGTTGACTTCTCTTGTTGCGGCTAAATCGACAGCAACAGGCGTAGGAGTCCGTCCTCAGTTTTTTGTTGTTTTTTTGTTTGTTTGTTTGTTTGTGTAGTGTAGTGTAGGACTGTTCAGAGTTGCTTTATCATCCAGTTTTGGTCCTCTTGAGCCCTTTTGGAGCTTGGACAACATTATGGCTGTGATTATTTCCCTCCGCAAACCCTCTCTCATCCAAAACACCTAAAGGCACTTGAATGTACAGCAAGCGTTGTGCACCAAAACAAGGGTTTCTTTTGAGGCAATATTTCTTAATTAGCACATGCAGAGTTCAATTCCTGTTGCGTGATAGTTTTTTCTTTAAACTCAAAGTGAATTTCTCCATTGTGAGATCAATAAAGACTATCTTATCTTATCTTATCTTATCTTATCAATATATAATAGTTGATTGTATATTGAAATTGGGTGGGTTTTGTGAGTAAAATATCACAACAATCATGTTATTTCAAGTGCGTGTGGATTTCAGTCATGCTTTCACACACACTGTTGAATCCATGACACAAAGAATTAAGGCAGATCTGATTGCAGAATTCGGTTACTACAGTTAAATGGTGTATCTAATAAAGTAGTACATTGACATCTGTAGTTTAACCCCTAGGCAAGGCAAGGTTGGTTTATTTGTATAGCACATTTCAGCAACGAGACAATTCAAAGTGCTGTACATGAACAGAACGTGAGAAAAGAAAACACAGCAGAAAGCACATTGCAGTGGCATGATAGTGGCAGGTCAAGATAAGTTGGACGGCAAACTTAATCTAATGATGTTTCAGTGAACTATAATTCACACCCATATAAGTCAAACTCCATCAAATGCCTTTAATGATGCTCAATGCATCTACAGCATATTCTCTATAACTGGTGACCTTCAGCCACTGTTTTCACTGACTAGCAGTCTTCAACAACTGCCTGCAACACTGTACTCATTATATCACTACAGTATTTGTGTTTTGCAGAGCCCTTTCTATAGCTGCCTATAGCTGTGTCCAAATTTAGGGGCTGCATTAGACTAAACTCAGGGCCTATATAGAGTGGGTCCTTCAAAGGACGCAGAGACTGCGAAGGCCAGAAGTGAGCAGCTGTGAAATTGGACATTCCGGCCTTCACTAGCAGTTCCCGCCCTTACATTAGCGTAACTGCTCCCACCTAGCAGCTGTGACAGTGTGAAGCACAGAGCTGTTAATCTATAAAAGCGGAGGTTACAAAATCTCTTACTGTAGGGAAAAACAACTCTTACAAGCATACAGATTTCTTATGCAATTATCTTGAATGACTAGCAGTAAGATAAAGATAAATGTACAGAATGCCATGAAAGCCATATAACACAATGAGTAATAGTTAGAAGGAAAACCTGAGCTAAATAATTGTTATTAAGATGACGATAAGGGTTTTAATTTTTATTATTAACTAGACGTGTCAAAAATCAAACAGGACATGCCGTCACTAAGAAGATCAGCAATCTTTGTTTTGATAATTTTTTGAGAGCTGGAGAAAAGTGATGTTTTTTTTTTAGGAAATCTAGAACGTTAGGGGTAACATTCAAAAATGTGCATTTGTAAAGAAAAGATTTTGCAAGAACAATTTGATTATTGATCATTATAAACAATTTTGTATCCACAATATTATGGTTGAAAGGCTTGCAACAAAGGCTGTATATCTGGAGCCTGGACGTTTCTATTTGTTTTTCTTTGTTTATTTAGCATTGAGGAAGTACAGCCATTGTACCTTCATTGCAGTGTGTTGCTAAAGATTTCTTAAGGATTATGAGATGCTGGAACTGCAGTGAGCAGTAACAAAAACAACAGATAAACCACGGACACTGGAGATTCAGAGGCTGACATATTTAGATTGGAAAGAATGACTGAGGGGGTAAATGGGTCAGCTTGGTCACATCTACATTATAGTATGATATTCTCCACCAATGTGATGCAATGAACACTGATGTCATACTGTGCACGCCTTTGTAGGGGTGTGCACAATTGGTCCTACTTAATGCTTGTGTGAGTAATGAACGGACACTCTCTCTTGCCTCCGGAAATCTACCTGTCTCGCTCTGTTTTGTGTATGAGAGTCCAGTACTGAAGCTGTAAACATCCCTCTACTTTGTTAGATTAAATATGTTAGAATATAGTTTATTTCAAAAGTCTTTTTATTACTGCAGAAGTCTCAGAAGTCTACAATTAGAGAACACCACATTTTTCAGGCAAAGAACCTGGGGGAACGGCAATTGGATGCGGTGAATTCTTATCAGATGAGTGAATTATTCATCTCCTTATATACTTTCTAAACCTCCAGCAAAACGATGAAGTTAACTAAATCTATCCCGTGATGAAGCTTAACTTTAATCTCAGCCAAACGGATTTGCTCAGCAACAAAGGAAACACTGAAATAAACCAATCCTGAACCATTGTATATCATTTGACTGAAATATATTGGTGTTTAACTTCCAGCAGGAGCTTGAAATCAATGTCCTGGGAATGAGGCGTTCTCTCTGGGTATAGCTCGCCTCAACGGCCTGGTCAGCTGCCAAGGCGAACTGTGGTCGCAGGGTAGCAGGAACGGACCTCTCTGAAAACGTTGGAGCTTCATAAACCCAGCAGATATTTCCAGCTACATTCTTACCATACCAAACCATACCATCTTTATTTACAAAGCACTTTAAAATAACCTAGGTCAACAAAGTGATGTACATATACAACTGAAAATAACTGTAAAATTAAAAGAAATAAACAGGTTAAACACAGCCAAGTTAAAGTTGATAAATATTTTTTTAAATAGTTAACATAGATTCAAATTCTCAGGATGTGCCAAAAGGCTTCAGCAAATACCTGTGTTTTAAGAAGAGTCTTAAACTTTGAAAGAGAGGAGACCTGCCTGATGTGTCATGGCAGATCATTCCAGGCATGATCTCCTCTTAGTTTCTGCTTGGATTTAGGAAGCTGCTGGTTGGCCGACCTAAGGGAGCAGGCAGGTATATGAGAGTACAACATGTCAGAGCGGTATGACGGGGGAAGAAGCCATTAAGAGAGAGAAAGCGAATAAGAGAACTTTAAAATGGATTTATAACATACAGGCAACCAATGAAGAGGAGTCAGAATGGGAGTAATGTGCTCAGACCTTCCTGTTACAGTTAAAAGTTTTGCTGCAGCAATTTTGCACACCCTGCAGGCACCTAATGGATGCATCACTAACCCCAAGATAGAGTGAGTTACGGTAATCCAGCCTAGATGTAACAAATACATGGATCACTGTTTCAAAAAGCTGGCTTGATATAAATGGCTTTACTTTGGCTAATTGCCTCAAATGAAAAAGCTAGATTTTTACAACAGCCCTAATGTGGCTTTCATCTGAAAACACATTAAAAGTATTTTTTATGGCACAGAGCCTGTAACATTTAATCAGCTTTTGCCATTCTCTTCGACCATGGGCGCCTTTGTTTAAAGGCATTTAGCCATGTAATATGTATGCACCAAGCTTCCAACTTGATAGTGTTTTGATAGTCCTTTTTTACCGAAAAATAATTCGCTTTTAACAAATACAAACAGACACGGCGAAGTCTAGGGACACTATTGCAGAACTATCATAATGCCGGTTTGCTTAATCTATAAATCACTTGGAAATAATGCCAGACAAAGCCTGACTCTCTGCAATGCCTCGCAATAAAGTGGCAGCTCGGCGTGATCGAAGACCAACCGTTATTAATTAAATAAACCAATCTACAAAAACTTTTAACAGCCTCATATCAGAACATTTACTCACGTCAATCAACTCTTTGATCACATCTGAGCATCCGCAGGTTTAGCATCCACTGAAGTGGATGCTAAACCTGCGGTCATACTGTACTGGAAAATACAGTATGACACCAACGGTCATACTGTATTTCCCAGCGACATTCCAGTCTTTTCCGATTTGGAATCAGATTTTTTGTGCTTTTTTTCACTCGATCTTGGAACTTTCCTCATTGTTTCACTGGGAGATACTAATAGCCGTTAGCAACTTCCTTGTCTTAACCCCTGCTGTGCATACGCAAGACGTACTTCCGTTAATATCGTAAATAAACAAGAAAGACTTAGACTTAGACTTAGACATCTTTATTTGTCAGTTTGTATGCACAGAGTGCATACAGAACAAAATTTTGTTGCATACAGCTTGTAAATTACAGGATAAAGTGCAGCAGTGATTTAAAAAAGTAAACAATTGAACTGTAAACAATGCAGGAGAAAGAGAACAGTGTGCGATCACGGTGTACAGGAGAATATTTAAAACCATTTGTATGTGCAGAAATGATGGTACAAAAAGGCATTTAGAAACTACAAGTTCGGCAGCATTTGTAAAGCTAGATAGAGATGCAGTGATGCAAATGTGCAAATGTGGTGCAGGTTCCAGTTTAGAGTTCAGCAGTTCAACAGTCTGATGGCAACAGGGAAAAAGCTTTTGCAGAACCTGGTGGACCTGCAGCGGATGCTGCGGAACCTCTTCCCAGAAGGTAGCAGGGAGAACAGTCCATGGTGGGGGTGAGAGGGGTCTCTTATGAATTTACGGGCTCGGGACACACAGCGCTGGGACGAAATGTTCTTAATGGAGGGGAGAGGAGCCCCGATGATCCCTTCTGCTGTCCTCACCACTCTCCTCACGTTCTTCCAGTCGGAGGCATTACAGTCTCCACACCACACAGAGAGACAGCTGGTCAGAATACTCTCTATGGTGCTTTTATAGAAGGTCGTGAGAATGGGCAGGGGCAGGTGGGCTCTCTTCTTCCTCCGCAGGAAGTACAGTCGTTTCTGTGCCCTCTTCACCAGTGACATGGTGTTCACAGACCAGGTGAGGTTGTCCGTGATGTGCACCCCCAGGAACTTGGTGCTGCTGACCACCTCCACAGCTGAGCTGTTGATGAGCAGTGGAGCGTGGTGAGGCCGGTTCTTCCTGAAGTCGACGATGATCTCCTTCGTCTTCTCCACGTTCAGGATCAGGCTGTTGTCTCTGCACCAGCCCACCAGCTGCTCCACCTCCTCTCTGTAGTCCTGGTTGTTGTCGTCTCTGATCAGGCCCACCACCGTTGTGTCCTCTGCAAACTTCACGATGTGATTGGTGGTGAACCTGGGGACGCAGTCGTGTGTCATCAGGGTGAACAGCAGGGGGCTCAGGACGCAGCCCTGAGGGGAGCCCGTGCTGAGGGTGATGACATCAGAGGTGTTCTGTCCGACCCGGACCGACTGAGGTCTGTTGGTGAGGAAGTCTAGCAGCCAGTTGCGAAGAGGTGTGCTGAAGCCCAGATGTTCTAGTTTTCCTACCAGATGCTGTGGGATGATGGTGTTAAACGCTGAACTGAAGTCCAGGAACAGCATCCGCACGTGGGTGTTCTTCTCCTCCAGGTGTGCCAGGCTCAGGTGAAGAGCGGAGGAGATGGCGTCCTCAGTGGAGCGGCTTTATTTACTGACAAATTGAGCAAAAACAAAGCATAAAACACCAAAATAACAATTAATATGCCAACGGGACATGATAATCTTTCAAACAAAAACATTGTATGCAACCAGAGTTTGCTACTGATGTGTAAATTTAAAATACAGTCAAACACCGTGGCTATGCACCTTCAAACAATATGCTTCGACCAGCAGTGAATCAAAGGAAAGGGTGGCCCATGGAGGATGCACCGAACCCATCTTTCAAATCTGGGGAAAAGAAGAACGCATTCACAGCTTACAAAGTATACATCCTTGAATTTGGCTATAATTTTACTTAGTACTATCATTTATTAGCGGTTTGCATGGGTTCAAAATCATGTCACCAAATTACCCATTCCTTCTTTGGCCTTGTTTACTCAGCAACGTTTTCTGGTGACAACAGAACAGTTTGGTTGTGCTTGTAATGTTCATTTACACGACAACGTCAAATATTTTCTCTGACAAGAGCACAGTTTTAAAACAGGTTCCAGAGTGTTATGGTTAAAAAAAATATCCTGGTTTCTGCTGTCATGTAGACTCTGCTGAATATAACCACGGCTGGGCATGGATATAATTCAAAGTTACCTTAAGCAACAGTTGAACCTCATCATCTGCCCATTGGAAAACTTTATTCTCTGCCATCTCAAATGTTTATTAGTTGTTATGGGTTTTAGCCAGTATACAATAACATAGCACCACTAGTGGCATGGCATGGGATTTGCACTTTTATTTCTACATTTGCCATGTAAACAGAGATTTTAATGGGGCCTCTCTCAAATTATGTCACATTTGCGCGGAGACAGCTTGAGTTTCCCATATGTCTGAACAAGCAGAGTACAAACTAGAATGGAAACAACTGCAATACCAATCATTCTGGAAGATGATGACGTCTCAGGGACCTCATTTCAACATGCTTCAATTGAGAAATGCAGCATAGAACAGGTTAAACATTGGTTGAGGCCGTAAAATGAGCGGAAAGAAAGCAGTGTTATTATAAAGATAGGGGAGACTGTCCTCTCGCACAACGGATAAAACGCAAGGAAGAAACCCGCTGTAATCATCCCATCTCACCTTCACACACACACACGCGCGCGCACACACACATCCTTGTTTAAGATACAAAGTGATTAATTTTCAAACCTTTCTATGGCCTGTGACCCTACCCCTAACCCTAACCTTTACCAGTATATACGTAACTCTAACCCTAATCTAAATTTAACTGACACCTTAGTGCTAAACCTATCCCCTTTCACAGAAAAAAGTGAGGACCATAAAAAGATTCTCACTTTACATCAAAGACCTCACTTTACTAGTAAAATGAACAAAAAACTTTCTCGCTCAGCTGCAAGTACAAGAACACACACACACCCTCCACAGACACACACAAACAAGGCCACTAATGTTGTGAGAAAAAACAGTGACTTGCTCTGTGAAAACAAGCCCAAATGAAGCCTGACAGGCAAACCACCACTTTGTAGTACAGAAGCCACTTCTAATTATCACAAATGAATGTATTAAATATGGTATTTATACACACCAAGACTTTTCCTGCTCGTAAAATAGTTGACTGGGAGGATGGGTGTTTGACATTAGCCTGGCTAATAGCCCTTGTTGTGTGGCGTGATAACCAGAAAAAAGGGCTTCTTGGACCAGGGAACACTGAAGCTCACATACACACATAAACACCCCTCATGGATTGTATAACGATGGCTCATTTAGCAATTTGACGACATTTGAGAAATGCCCCATTAATGTTGTCAGGTAAATGTGTTTTTCTAGGTGTTCAATGTGCCCTTGGCATTGTCAGATGCTGACTGTGTTTTTTTTTCTTTGCCCAATTTCTGGGTGAAACAGTTTACTCCTGACTGAGTATTCAGAGTGTCCCAGGAAAGTCACTGCCAACACAATGAATGATGCAGCCCTAATACCAGCAAAATCAAACTGTCTGTTTTTGTGTTAAAGCAGCTGTCTTTTCCAGATGCCAAGATATTAGACAACCTATGGGAGGGATGTCTCAGAATATAGAGGGTTTTCTTCTTGTCTTTAGAAGTAATTTACTTTGTTCTTGACATTGCATTTGTACATGAATGTGATATAGCTGTTTCTTTTTTTTCAGCTGTCAATAATTCTTCATGTACTGACCAATTAGATATTACTGGGGTAGTAACATCTATCATGCCTGATTCAGATAAAACCTTGTTAAGCATAACCATTCACATCTGGCAGTGAAATCTTAGTTATCTGCTTCAAATGCACATAACTACCTCTGACAGAGTGAGCTATCAGCTGAAGAGCCAACAGGGCATGAACAGGTCTGCTGATGTGCAATATAACTGCTATATTCTGCCACTTGAAGCACATTCAGAAATTAACACAGTTGTCATTCACCAAAGTCATCTTATAACAGATGCAATATTAGAGACGTAAAGAAGAATTAAAACTGTATGATTTCCCAGAGCTCTTTGACAGCACAAAGACACTAAAGATTTTGACCCATGAAGCTCCACCACAGTAAAACCATTTGCCAGCTTGCTGATACACATCAGCAGCTCTACACACCTGCGCAGAAGGCTGCTTTATTGAGTAAACATACAACACATCTCAAGAGCTAATATTCATATGTGACTTACAGGGGAGAATTCACAATACGGTTACCAAACCGGTAACTTAAGACCTGCTGCGAAAACCAGCGGATGAACCTGACCCTACCGAGAGAAATCACTCATCCATACTGAGTCCTGCATTACCTAGTGATCAAACTAATCCCAAGTTTTCAATCATCACATTTCTCCACTGAGTATAATTCTAGTGAGTTTGCAAAAAACTTGCTACAGAAAAAAATAGTTCTAGGATATTGTCGTAGATAATCTCAGATGATTGATTATATTACCCAGCAGGATATGTGGTGTTTAACTGGATTTAAGGAATCTGTATGTCATTAATTGGTGGATGTTGAGTAATAAGTCTGCTCATGGTAAATTAACTAAACTTACATGGTGCTTTTCTAGTCGGTGTCTAGTGTTTGACAGAAACTGGAAACTGCAAAGCACCATCACTCACACAGTTCAGCAAGCGAATGTGGAACTGAAATATTGTTTTACTCAGTGGTTGTCATCTTGTTATTCTTAGATGTTTAATGAGAATAATGTGAAAGCAGGAGTTTATTTATTGAAAGTAGGATAAACACAGTCTTTGTCGATGAAATGTTGTTGGGGATGTGACAGACATTGTCATGTTAAAGGTCTGTCGTGACAGAAATAAGCAGCATCTATGCAAATAGTGAATAATCTACACTGCTCTTCCTTGATTACTTAATGACTGAAGTGCGTTAGGTCTGTGTTTATATACCTTCACCCGTCTGTTCTCTTATGGACTGCAGCCTCTCACAGATGAGAAAGCAAATCAACAGATGCAAAGCTGCCTGGCGTTTATTTCCTGCTGTCACAGAAAAACCATCAGGTCTCTGACCACAGACATTTCAGTTCAAATGAAGTGAGATGAAATACTATAATCACAGGGCAGCAGGAAAAGATAAACATACTGTTTGACATTAAAGGCTCAATGCATTCAGTCAGTACATTATTTTTAAAAATTGTTTGCGTTTTGCCCACATTTGCATGGTTTAGATAACCAAAAAATGTAATACATTTACATACAGAAAGATGTTTTCAAATTTTATTTAAACAGTTAATCCAATTAAATCATAGAATTATTAGCAATATTTTGGTTACTTATATTAAGGGAAAATAACTTTTTTGAAGTTTACTTTCTATTTCAACAGGCTTGAAAACCTCCTAAACAGAACCAGTCTGACAACATGGCGAAGGCTTAAATGTTTCACAAAGCAGCACATAATTCCCTAATCTGAAATACTCAAGACTAGGGGCCTCATGTATGAAAGAGTGCCCAGCTACTAAACATTGACGGTAGGGAGAAAAAAACTCAGATGTATGAAACCGTAAGTAGACAGATCGCCGCATGTGCTGCCTTGATAAATCCCTGCAAGGTTAACCCGAGGTGGAGTGCTTTGAGGAGATGAGCGGCTGAGATCTCACAAGAGCTGTGCGTAAGTAAAAATGGCGGTATACACATAATGTCAGTCCAAGCCATCCAAGTAAGAACAAGCCAATAATTTAAAGTTACACTTTGTAATGTTTAAATATTAACAATTGTTTCATATTTCCCAATAAAACACACTGGACGAGGAGACCTTGACCAGCCTTGAGAGTTACCTGGACGAGTGTTTTGACAGCATCGTACTGAGGTGTACTGAGGCTGAGGTGCTAAAGGAGAATCCAACATCAAATCCATGCCAGTCAATTCCATGTCTAGGAGAGAGTATGCTGTGGAGCGAGCAGGGGGCATTGCCATTGGAGGGGATGAAGTCCTTGGGGGTTGCTCAATCATATTATCTTCAGTGCTCATGTTTTTAAAAAAAAAATTTTTTTTTTTTTATTTTATTTATTTTTTTATTTAAATAGTGCTCAAAATGTCATTCACTGTTGGTGAAGCAAAACAGTCCCATCTGGGGTGCCAATATTTTATGTGACGGGTTTGATTGATTTTTCTAGGTTTGTAGGTGTTTTTGTTATACCTATAGGGGTGCCAGTCAGGTATCCCTCCTGACAAGTAGGATTTTAAGTTTAGTTTGTTTTTTTACCAGTCACACAAGGACCATACACTCCAAGGTGTAGACCCTTAAGTACAATGAATGACAATTGTTTTACACATAACACCCACAACAGAAATGTTTGTTCCACAGTTTTTTTGTATTTTTTTAAATGTCCATTCAAAAATAAAGATAAATCCTTTCCCCACAAAAAAAATGTCCTTGTTTCCTCCCAAGTAGGCAGGCTCCAACACAAATTGCCCCACAGCAAGAGCTGTGAATAAACAGAAAATACATAAGAACCCATACACAATTTGAATTCTACAATACACCAGCAATATCACAACATCACAAACAAAACATACAAAAAAAATAGACTTACAGATCAGGAGATGGAAATGTGGCACACAGCAGAAGCAGGAACAGGTTTTCTTTTGTTGCTTTCACTGGACAAATATATTTACATTTATTTTAACTTCTTTAAATGAGCACTGTTATTAGTTTTGCTTAATTTTAGGTTTTTGAATAATTCTAAAACTTACGGGAGATTTTGTATCTGTGACGTCATCAGCTTCAGGTGACACGTCGGCAGGGCAGGAGCACAGAAGTGGATGTATTATTTATTGTTTGGCTTATGTTTAAATGATCCGTGAGAGAAAAATCTATGTAGCAAAGAGAACTCATAAAATACAGCCTGAGGGGTTAGACAGCCTCGGATTACTTATTTTTAAAGCCTCTGTCTGACTTGATTTGGTCGCAGTTGTCTGTCTCTTGTCTGTTGAGACACTGACATTTTTGAAACTGGAGTCGGGAGCCAGCTTGACCAGTGGACAAATCAGGTGAGTGCATGTGGTTGGGGGCGTGGCCAGGGCGTGTCTTGGGCTGTCAGAGGACAGGAGGTTAGAGGGAGAGAGGAAAACAGTGCAGCCAGCTCTGTGCAACAAGCAGGTTGTCACACATCCCCCCCCTTGAGAGGTCCCGAACTAGTAAGGGTGAATTCCTTTATACGCCTCATTTTCCCAATCATGCAGTTATTGTCCTTTATATATATACATGGAACCAATTGACGGAGTGATTTAAATTCAATACACAAATCTCCTTTTTCCATCTGTATTTTAGACTGCCATTATCTTTCCCTTTCTTTACATGTCAGAGGAAGTAAAGCCATGGAAGTCTTCATTGTCGCTTTCCTCATTGAATATTTCCAGAACCTTTTTCTGCTGCTGTTTATCCACTTCTGCTGCTGTAGGATAGCAAGGTTTGATCTGAGATATGTGAACCACACGGAGGTCTTCTCCAGTATCCTCCAGGACCACTTCATAATTTACAGGGCCAGTTCTTCTTGTGACACGGTAAGGACCTTTCCATCGTGGAGCAAGTTTGGCCATAAACGATTGATCAGCCTTGGATAAGGGGTGTGACCGGATCCATACACGGTCTCTTTCTGAAAAGTTTCCATCCCTTCTTCCACGGTCATAGTTATGTTTTTGTCGTAGTTTAGCTTTTGTCAAGTTGGTATCAGCAATTTCACGAAGTTTTATAATCTGTTTTGCGGTAGCATAAACAGGGGTGTCAGGGTCAAAAAGGGTTGGACTTAACTCTACATCCAATGGCCCTTTCAGTAGTCGTCCAAGGTTGAGTTCAGCTGGAGTCACACCTGTGGACTCATGCACTGCAGAGTTCAAAGCAAATCGGAATTCCGGTAGGTATTTATCCCAACTTTTATGCTTGTTACCAACATAGGATGAGAGCATGGCCTTAATATTACGGTTAATTCTCTCCGTAAGGTTAGTTTGTGGATGGTACGCTGAGGTTTTCTTTGGTGTGAGGTTCCATCTTTTACAAGTGTCTTCGAATATGGAGAAAACAAACTGTGGACCTTGATCAGAGAGAATATATGTTGGCACACCCCATCGTGTCAAAATCTCTCTGGTCAGGTACTGGGAAATTATTTCTGCAGTAGCCTTACGGAGGGGAAACATCTCAACCCACCGTGAGAAATAGTCCACAAAAACAAGTAGATGGATGTTACCATTCGAACTCCGTGGAAAAGGTCCCATAAGGTCCACACCCAACATCTCCCATGGTGCACTCACCTCTGTTTGCTGTAACTTGCCAGGAGGTTTGCGGGTTTCGGGTTTGTACATCTGACAGACTTGACAAGATCTCACATAGTCTCGAACATCAATGCTCATCCTTGGCCAATACACCAATGCTTGTAACCGTTTATAGGTTTTGTATCGTCCAAAATGTCCAGATAAGGGGTCATTATGGTTGTGATGAAGTAATTGTGGACGGAGTGATGGAGGGATATAGACTTGATAAAGAGTTTTGTGTGGTAACTGAACAACTCTATATACCTTGTCTTCCAGGATGGTGTACTTTATGGTTGGCGTCTCATGTACTGTTCCTTTTTCTATTATTTGTTGGTAAATGTCTTGTGCAAAAGGATCCTGCTGCTGAGCTTTCCAGATTTTCTCATCTGTCACTTCGAGCGGGTAAGAAGTTTCTCGCTTCGATCGAAGTACGACTGCACAGGTAATTGGTGCATGGTCAGGAGCATTGATTGGGGCTCGTTCCAGAGCATCAGGAACGGTGTTATATTTTCCTTTACGATATTCCACAGTAAAGGAGAATTCTTGCAGACGAAGAGCCCACCGGATCAGCCGAGTGCTAGGTTTATGGGTCTTAAAAACCCAAACCAGAGATGAATGGTCAGTCACAACGGTGAAGTGACGTCCCTCAAGGTAATATCTCCACTTCTCAATGGCCCAAACAACAGCAAGACATTCTTGCTCAGTTGTAGAGTAGTTTCTCTCTGCTTTATTTAGAGTCCGGCTGGCAAAGGCGAGGACTTGCTCTGTGCCTAACCCAGTCTGCTGAGATAAAACGGCTCCCAAGCCCACGTCACTGGCATCTGTGTACACAATGAAAGGCAATTTGAAATCTGGATAGCCCAGGATGGGCGGAGACACCAGGTGATTTTTCAAAGCATCAAATGATGTTTGACAGGGTGGCGTCCAAAGAAATTTGGCTCCTTTTTGTTTCAGGGCATTGAGTGGTTCTGTCAATGCAGAAAAATCAGGCACAAATCGATGGTACCATCCAGCCATTCCCAGAAATCTCTGAAGCTCTTTAATGTTCTGAGGAACTGGAAATTCTTGGACAGCCTTGATTTTGTCCGGATCCACTGCAACACCAGATGAAGATACCACATGTCCCAGAAATTTTATAGATGAACAGAAAAACTGGCTTTTCTTCATGTTCACTGTGAGATTTGCTTTACGTAGTTTATCCAACACTGCTTGTATATCGCCACTGTGCTGACTGTAGGTGGTGGAGTAAATGATGATGTCATCCAGGTATACAAAACAAATTTTTCCTCTGAGGTCCCCCAATACTATCTCCATAAGTCTTTGAAATGTAGCTGGAGCATTTTTAAGGCCGAAAGGCATAACCTTAAATTGGAAGAGCCCATATGGACAAATAAAAGCAGTCTTTTCACTGCTTCCTGGATCCATGCGGACTTGCCAGTAGCCACTGTTCAAATCTAGTGTTGTGAAAATCACTGCTCCAGATAGAGACTCCAGGATTTCTTGAATATTTGGCAACGGGTAAGCATCTGTATGTGTGACTGCATTCAGTTTCCTGAAATCAACACAGAAACGTAGTTTGGGGTCATTCTTTTTAGGCACCAAAACAACTGGAGCAGCATATGAGGAAATAGATGGCTCAATAATATCCTTCTCCAGCATTTCTTCTACATGCTCCTTGATGATTTGGAGTTTAGCAGGTGAAACTCGATAGGGTTTTTGTTTAAGTGGCACATCATAGAAAAGATAAATCTTGTGTGTGAGTGCATTAGTACAACCCAGTTTGGTGGTACATACGTCAGAATTGCTACGCAGTTGGCACAACAATGACTGTTTCCCAAAATCATCCAGGTGGGTGCTGCTGACTGCTTTCTGCAACAGTTCCTCATTTGTCCCAAGAGCAACCAGAGTAGCAGGTGCTACTGCTGAGAAAAAGGCAAGTTGCTGATGGTGTTCATTTGGACCCGACACAAACTCCTGAAGGAAATTGTATTGCTGTTTCCTGTTGAATTTGAACCAATAATGTTTTTCAGACACATCAAACTGTAGACCAGAGAGGGAAATGAAATCAAGACCAAGGACCACAGGAAAAGTGAGATTTTGAGCGGACAGGATGACGCAAGGCAAGGTTATTGCCTGTTTTTGCAATGTGATAGTAATTTCACTCCATCCCAGAGGCTGCCGTCCTTCGCCATCGGCCAAGTATAATGGTCCTCTTGTCCAGTGGTTGATCTTGTCCACTGATCTCATTCCACACTTTCTCATTCACCAGAGTATAAGAGGAGCCTGTATCCAAAATTGCGGTTCCTTTCCAGGAACTGACGGTGATGGGAACCATACGTTGACATGGCAGAGGGTTTGTAGATGATGAAGCAGAAGAACACGTTTGACCCCAAAGAGAACCGATAGTTGCAGAACCTGGAGATGGTTGGAGTTGGGATGAACTGCTAACCTGCTGAGGGTTTGGAGGCAAAGATGTTCGATTGGTACCACCTCTGGGGCAGGTTGCAGGGGAATGGTTGCTTTTGCAACGCCAGCAAAATGGTTGGTTTGGCCGATTGCTATTGTGGTTGTAATTTGGTTGTCTTTGTCGTACTGTGTTGTCATGGTCAGGAGGTTTAGTCTCAACTGACTTAGATGGCAACCTTGCTTGTTTCCTGTACTCATACTGTTGCTGATTTTCTCGATCCCTCTCTAACTGCTGTCCCAGACGAACAAGCTCATCCACAGTGGTTACCCTGCTACTCCTTAGCTGGCTAGCCAGTGTGGGATTTATATTTTTCAAAAGCAGCTTTACAATGTCCTCTTCTACAATCTGCGGTTTCCAGCGTCTGCATAGGGATTGGTACATGTATACGAAATCCCTGATGCTCTCATTCTCTCCTTGGACTCTGGTCCTTACACGTTCCGCCAGCTCATCTTCATAGTCTTCAGACAGAAAAGCCGCCTGAAACTGCCATCGAAAGTCATTCCAGGTATGCACCTTGTGTCTAGCTACATCCCACCAGTCTCTGGCGGTGCCGTGCAACACATTCCTTAATGTAGCCATAAGTTCCTCATCAGTTAAGGAATTTAGGGCCAAATAATCCTCACAGCGTTCCAGATACTGCAGAGGGTCAGGGGGGTCTTCTATTTTTCCATAGGTTGGAAACAACAGTTTCACAGGACTTTTTCCCAGGTCCCGACTCCTATTCAGTAAAAAGGTAGCACCAGGAGGCGCGACTTGGATTCCTGTCATTCCAGGCCGAGTGGTAGATTCCAACCGAGGCTTGCATTTAAATGCTGTGGTTTCTGGTATGTTATGGTAAATTGTCCGTGCAGTTTGATCCATTATTGTACTCTGTTGACAGGGCTGAGTTGGTTGGATTCTGGCTGTAATGTCCTCAGACATAGACTTTATTAACAGTTGACAGGCCGAGAGCTCGCCTCTTAGGTGAGAAACTTCTCCTTGCAAGGTGGAAATGCTGTCTGTGATTGGGGCAAGCAGCAAGTTGAATTCTTTTTGCAGCTCTGAGTGGTGGTGTTTTAATCTCCACCCAAGAGAAGCTTTTACTTGGGTGAGTAAGTACTCAAACTGTGCATCCATGTGTTCATATTGTTCCTTTCCACTGGCCTCAATTATTTCTTCCACATGTTTTATTGTACCGTCTCTCATATTACTGATCTCCTTTTTAACACTGGACTTGATTTCCTTCATGGTGGCTTTTAGGTCCATTACTGGAGCTTCTGGTGCAGCCTTTGTCTCTGTTTGAGTCCGCAGGGGGGGCTGAGGTGCTAAAGGAGAATCCAACATCAAATCCATGCCAGTCAATTCCATGTCTAGGAGAGAGTATGCTGTGGAGCGAGCAGGGGGCATTGCCATTGGAGGGGATGAAGTCCTTGGGGGTTGCTCAATCATATTATCTTCAGTGCTCATGTTTTTAAAAAAAAAAAATTTTTTTTTTATTTTATTTATTTTTTTATTTAAATAGTGCTCAAAATGTCATTCACTGTTGGTGAAGCAAAACAGTCCCATCTGGGGTGCCAATATTTTATGTGACGGGTTTGATTGATTTTTCTAGGTTTGTAGGTGTTTTGGTTATACCTATAGGGGTGCCAGTCAGGTATCCCTCCTGACAAGTAGGATTTTAAGTTTAGTTTGTTTTTTTACCAGTCACACAAGGACCATACACTCCAAGGTGTAGACCCTTAAGTACAATGAATGACAATTGTTTTACACATAACACCCACAACAGAAATGTTTGTTCCACAGTTTTTTTGTATTTTTTTAAATGTCCATTCAAAAATAAAGATAAATCCTTTCCCCACAAAAAAAATGTCCTTGTTTCCTCCCAAGTAGGCAGGCTCCAACACAAATTGCCCCACAGCAAGAGCTGTGAATAAACAGAAAATACATAAGAACCCATACACAATTTAAATTCTAAAATACACCAGCAATATCACAACATCACAAACAAAACATACAAAAAAATAGACTTACAGATCAGGAGATGGAAATGTGGCACACAGCAGAAGCAGGAACAGGTTTTCTTTTGTTGCTTTCACTGGACAAATATATTTACATTTATTTTAACTTCTTTAAATGAGCACTGTTATTAGTTTTGCTTAATTTTAGGTTTTTGAATAATTCTAAAACTTACGGGAGATTTTGTATCTGTGACGTCATCAGCTTCAGGCGACACGTCGGCAGGGCAGGAGCACAGAAGTGGATGTATTATTTATTGTTTGGCTTATGTTTAAATGATCCGTGAGAGAAAAATCTATGTAGCAAAGAGAACTCATAAAATACAGCCTGAGGGGTTAGACAGCCTCGGATTACTTATTTTTAAAGCCTCTGTCTGACTTGATTTGGTCGCAGTTGTCTGTCTCTTGTCTGTTGAGACACTGACATTTTTGAAACTGGAGTCGGGAGCCAGCTTGACCAGTGGACAAATCAGGTGAGTGCATGTGGTTGGGGGCGTGGCCAGGGCGTGTCTTGGGCTGTCAGAGGACAGGAGGTTAGAGGGAGAGAGGAAAACAGTGCAGCCAGCTCTGTGCAACAAGCAGGTTGTCACAATGGGGACGGCAAAAAGTTCCACAAACACACCACCAACAAAACGCTTCCGTTCGAGTGAAGAAGCTAACTAGCCTAGATGCCCGTCTTGTCTTGGTAGAAGTCCTACACAAGGAATTTCAAGCTCTGAGGGAGTTGCTGGAATACAGCCAGGAACAACTAGCTTCCGTAACAGCCGAGAATGAATCGTTGAGGGAGGAAGTCAGGAAGCTCACCGATGGGATGATTCAGCTGTCTGGGGAAAATAGAAAGATGAAAGAGTCCATTCTGGTTATACAAGCTAGAAGTACGAGAGATAACTTTGTCTTTGCCGGTATCCCGGAGCAGCAAGAGGAGTATGCCGAGAAAAATATCAATGAGTTCTTCCAGGAAATGAGTTCAAAAAACATCACCTTCTACTGCGTTCACCGGCTTAGAGGTAAGAAGCCCAATAAAACCCGGCCTTGGCCAATTATAGCTAAATTCAAGCATTACGAGCAAAAAGAGCAGGTCAGAAGTCAGGGCAGAGAGCTGAGAGGAACGAATTTCAGCGTCAATGACCAGTTTCCAAAAGAAATCCTTGATTGAAGGCGAGTATTATTCCCAATCAGGAAAAAATACATGGCGGAGAGCACCAGGGCTACAGTTGCTGTAGATAAGCTTTATATTAATGGTCAGCTGTTCAGGGAATGGGAGGTCACTCTGTGGCTTTATTAGCAGCACAACAAGTGAATTTAAAACATGTGACACTGGTCAAAAGAGAATAGAGCTTCACATGGTGATAGATTAAATGTATGCACAGCTCAGCAGGACATTTGCACTGTGTGGGTTTCTGTGTTATGAGTCGTAATCCGTTTTCTTTCACCCCTTCTCATTCTCTGCACCTTCTTAATTTTCTGTCTTTCTTTATCTTATTCCTTTGCTTCTTTCCTGTTGATCAGACAAACATAAGCACTTTGTCACATGGGTCTATGTATCAGAATCAGAATCTGTCATGACGATTGCTGAGACTCAGTTTCAGGCAGCAATTACAGACCAGTAGTGGGTTCAAAAAGGGTTTATTGAAAAAACAATAATGAGCGGGCAATCACAGGGGAAGGAAGTCCAGTTCCACACTAGGAGAGGGAAGAGTTGTTAGTGCATGGCTGGATTAGATGGTAGGTGGTACAGGTGGGTCCGCTTACTTGTTCCAGTAGTGAGAAAAACGTTGGAGGATGGACAGACAGGTGACGGGTCAGAGGAGCCTTCAGAATAGCATCAGCGAGCGGAGCAGACGGAGAAGAGAAGGAGGGGCGATCCGCTGGTTCCAGCGTGCGGCCCAGATGCAGTTCGGATAAACCACTCACAAGGGGAGCAATCCACGAGGAGGAACTGTGAGAGGAAAAAGTCAAAGGGTTAGTCCTTAAAGAGGGTTGAAGCTCAATCTAAGCTTGGAGAGTACTTCTGGGGCCTGGTTACCACAGGATGTGATTAGACAATCTGGCGTCTGCTTCAGGCTCCGGCTCTTCTTTTAAACCCTCACCAATTACCTGATGAGGCACAGCTGTGGATCCAACCTGCCTGTCACACCCTGAGGAAGGAGGAGGTGAGGCAAAACACTACAGGTAAACATGGAACATGACAGAATCAAGTTTAATCGCCAAGTAGGTTTGCATTTACAAGGGATTTGACTTGGTGTAGATGGTGCATACAAAAAATAAGAATACAGTAAAATAAAAGTAAAAAGGATATATATACAGAAGCAATATACACTGTGCGTTAATGTAACGCAGAAGCTTGTAAGTCCTGAATGGGGGAGAGAGACAGTGTCCAGTTTCACAGGCGGCTCTTGGCCTTGTTCATAAGGCCGGTAGCAGATGGGAAAAAACTGTTCTTGTGGCGTGAGGTTTTGGTCCTGATTGACCGCAGCCTCCTGCCAGAGGGAAGTGACTGAAATAGTCTATGACTGGGGTGCGAGGGATCAGCTACAATCTTCCTGCACGCCTCAGAGTCCTGGAGGCGAACAGGTCCTGGAGAGATGGAAGATTGCAGCCAATCACCTTCTCTGCAGACCTGATGACACGCTTCAGTCTGCCCTTGTCCTTGGCGGTGGCACCAGCGTACCAGATGGTGATGGAGGAGGTGAGGATGGACTCAATGATGGAGGAGTAGAACTGCACCATCATTGTCCTTGGCAGGTTGAATTTCTTCAGCTGCCGTAGGAAGTACATCGTCTGCTGGGCTTTCTTGGTGAGGGAGTTGATGTTCAGCTCCCACTTTAGGTCCTGGGAGATGATAGTTCCCAGGAAGCGGAAAGACTCCACAGTGTCCATGGTGGAGTCACAGAGGGTGATGGGGTAGCTGGGGCTGAGTTCTTCCTGAAGTCCACAACCATCTCCACTGTTTTTACAGCGTTGAGCTCCAGGTTGTTCTCCCTGCACCAGGTCACCAGATGATCAGTCTCCCACCTGTAGGCGGACTCGTCACCATCAGAGATAAGTCTGATGAGAGTGGTGTCATCCGCGAATTTCAGGAGCTTGACAGACTGATGACTGGAGGTGCAGCTGTTGGTGTACAGGGAGAAGAGCAGAGGAGAAAGAACACAGCCCTGGGGGGAACAAGTGCTGATGAGCTGTGAGTCAGAGTCATGTTTTTCAATTCAATTCAATTCAATTTTATTTATATAGCGCCAATTCATAAAACATGTCATCTCAAGGCACTTTACAAAGTTAAGTTCAATCATATTATACAGATTGGGTCAGATTATACAGATTGGTCAAAAATGTTCCTATATAAGAAAACCAGTTGATTGCATCAAAGTCCCGACAAGCAGCATTCACTCCTGGAGAAGCGTAGAGCCACAGGGAGAGTCGTCTGCATTGTACATGGCTTTGCTGCAATCCCTCATACTGAGCAAGCATGAAGCGACAGTGGAAAGAAAAAACACCCGTTAGCGGGAAGGAAAAACCTCTAGCAGAACCGGGCTCAGTATGAACGGTCATCTGCCTCGACCGACTGGGGGTTACAGAAGACAGAGCAGAGACACAACAAGACAGACAAAAAGCACAGAAGCACACATTGATCTAGTAATCTGTTCTACATTAGATGGTAATAGTCGGTGATCTGTCCTCCCTGGATGATTTCACAGTCAACAGAACGTCAGACCAGGTGTACCTACTATGAAGAAAAAAGAGAGAGAACAAAAAGTTAAAAGCTGAAATGACAACAGTCATTTCAATGTAATGCAATGAAAATCTGGAGAACAGTAGACTGGAGAACAGTAGAAATCAGTAGAGTGAGAAAAGTAGGCCCTGATGTCCTCCAGTAGCCTAAGCCTATAGCAGCAAAACTATAAAGGTAGCTCAGAGTAACATGAGCCACTCTAGTTATAAGCTTTGTCAAAAAGGAAGGTTTTAAGATTAGTCTTAAAAGTAGACAGGGTGTCTGCTTCACGGACCAAAACTGGGAGTTGGTTCCACAGGAGAGGAGCCTGATAGCTAAAGGATCTGCCTCCCATTCTACTTTTAGAGACTCTAGGAACCACCAGCAGACCTGCAGTCTGAGAGCGAAGTGCTCTGTTAGGAACATACGGGGTAATCAGAGCTCTGATATATGATGGAGCTTGATTATTAAGGGCTTTATACGTTAGAAGAAGAATTTTAAATTCTATTCTTGATTTAACAGGAAGCCAATGAAGGGAAGCTAAAATTGGAGAAATATGATCCCTCTTGTTGATTTTCATCAGAACTCTTGCTGCAGCATTTTGGATAAGCTGAAGACTTTGAATTGCATTTTGTGGACTTCCTGATAGTAAAGAATTACAATAGTCCAGCCTTGAAGTAACAAATGCATGGACTAGTTTTTCAGCATCACTCCTGGACAGAATGTTTCTAATTTTGGCGATATTCCGGAGGTGAAAAAAGGAAACTCTGGAAACCTGTTTAATATGGGATTTAAATGACATGTCTTGGTCAAAAATAACACCAAGGTTTTTTACTTTATTACCAGAGGCCAAGTTAATGTCATCCAGATTAAGTGATTGGTTAAGAAGTTTATTTATTGAGGACTCTGGCCCAAAGATTACAACTTCGGTCTTGTCAGAATTTAGATGCAGGAAATTTAAAGTCATCCAGCTTTTGATGTCATCAAGACATGACTGCAGTCGAAGTAATTGATTGGATTCATCAGGATTTATGGATAGATATAGCTGAGTGTCATCAGCATAACAGTGGAAATTAATCCCATGCTGTCTGATAATTTTGCCGATCGGAAGTTTTCCCAGCTTCACGTGCTGCTTCCTGTCAGACAGGAAGTCTGTGATCCACCTGCAGGTGGAGTCGGGCACATTCAGCTGGGAGAGCTTCTCCTGAAGCAGAGCTGGGATGATTGTGTTGAAGACTGAGCTGAAATCCACAAACAGGATCCTGGCGTAGGTTCCTGCAGAGTCCAGGTGTTGGAGGATGTGGTGAAGGGCCAGGTTGACAGTGTCGTCTACAGACCTGTTGGCTCTGTAGGCAAACTGTAGGGGGTCCAGGAGGGGGTCAGTGATTTCTTTAAGGTGTGAAAGCACAAGGCGCTCAAAGGACTTCATAACCACAGAGGTCAGAGCGACGGGTCTAAAGTCATTAAGTCCTGTGGTCCTTGGCTTCTTGGGAACAGGGATAATTGTGGAGGATTTGAAGCAGGCTGGCACGTGACATGTCGCCAGTGAGGTGTTAAAAATGTCTGTGAACACTGGAGACAGCTGATCAGCACAGTGCTTCAAGGTGGAAGGAGAGACAGAGTCTGGTCCGGCAGCTTTCTGTTTGTTAACATCTCTCTCATGTATGGAAAGAGTTGTCACTGAGGAGGAGGTGGAGGTGATCTGTTGGGTGCTGACGTGGGGGGTGGTTGCAGGACTTTTCCCTTTGTCTGTCGAAACGACAGTAGAAGTTGTTCAGGTCGTTTGCTAACTGTCGGTCGTTCATGGAGTGGGGGGCTTTAGGCTTGTAATTTGTTATCTGCCTAAGCCCTTTCCAGACAGAAGCAGTGTCGTTGGCTGAAAACTGGTTTTGCAGCTTCTCAGAGTACAGTCGTTTAGCCTCTTTCACCGCCTTGCTAAACTTGTATTTTGCATCTCTGAATCTGCATTTGTCCCCACTTCTGAAGGCATCTTCTTTGTCCAACCTTAGCCTTCTGAGTGTTGCTGTGAACCAGGGTTTATCATTGTTGTAACTCACCCTGGTTCGTGATGGAACACAGCAGTCCTCACAGAAGCTGATCTATGATATCACAGCCTCTGTGAACTCATCCAGACTGGTGGTAGCAGCCCTGAAAACGTCCCAGTCAGTAGAATCCAAACACGCCTGAAGATCCTCCACAGCCTCACTGGTCCACTTCTTTGTCAGCATTTAGGAGAACTAATAAATCCGGCCAGATTCCTAGAAAGAAGAGCTGCACCATCCAAAGTGGGATGGATGCCGTCTCTCCGTATCAGACCAGGTTTTCCCCAGAAAGTTCACCAGTTATCAATGTAGCCTACGTCGTTTTCAGGACACCACCTAGGTAACCAGCTGTTGACTGATGACATGCGGCTAAACATGTCATCACTGGTCAGATCAGGCAGGGGACCAGAGAAGTCTGACATTGTTTTAGCAAATTTACACACCGAAGCAACACTAACTTTAGTGACCTCCGATGGGCGTAACCAGGTGTCATTACCACCAGCGTCAATAACAATCTTACAGTATTTACGCTTATCTTTAGCCAGTAGTTTCAGGTAAGACTTGATGTCGCCCGTTCTGGCCCCTGGCAGGCATTTGACTATGGTCCCTGGTGTCTCTAGTGCCATGTTTCTGACTATGGGGCTCCCAATCACCAGAGTCGACTTCTCAGCGGGTGTGTCGCTGAGTGGGGAAAATTTGTTAGAAACGCAGACGGGTTGGTGGTGACCTGGGGGCTGGAATCTAGAGCTATGCTTCCTACCAACCGTCACCCAGCCGGCCTGGTTACCCGGCTGCTCGGGTGCTGCTGTTGGAGGACCGCTACGTGAAGTTAATCTATGTGGCTCCACGCTAGCTAAGGGGCGGCTAACAGTTGGTTTGTCAACAGCACAGAGCCGGGTCTCCAATTCTGACACCCTCGCCTCCAAAGCTACAAAAACACTAAATTTATTACATGTACCATTATCACTAAAGGAGACAGAGGAATAACTAAACATTAAACACAGAGAGCAGGAGAGAGGGGGAGACTTAGACAGAGACGGAGAAGCTATTGGAAGAATAGGGAAGAAAGCCATTGTGAGGCTAAAGCTAGGTTAGGCTAAAGCTAGGCTAGCGACCTTTTAGAAAAGCAAACCGTGTGAAATCTACAATTGAGTTGCTTATGTTGGTATTGTTGAGGCTTGACTGTAATTTCCAGCATAAAAACTGCTTTAAATGCTCCTGGCGAGCTGCTCCTCCTCAGGATCTGCTATACAGATTCAGCTACTCTTTTCATTGGAAGGCCACACATTAAGCGAAAGCTGGCATGACTGACAGAATTATCAGCTAATCAAAGTTTCACATGCAATGACGCCGCATCCCCCGGCCCTGCTGTAAGTCAAGAGCATCCCCTGCTACTGTATGTGAACTTTACTTGAACATCAATATCCCATCAATGTATAAAACCCTTGTGGAGATAATGTTTGGTATAACCATAAAACACACTCGAATTACATCAGCAATGGCATGGTTCGAAGAATGCTAGCGGGAGCTACGTAGGTTAGTTCCATGTGTTTAAAAACACCATGTAAACCCATTACGTAAACCTTCTAATTAAACCATTTAACTTTCCCTGTTTGTTTATTTGCCAAACTTGTTGGAGCCTCTGTGTCAGTTTGGTTCTCTTTGGGCATCCAACTGGAAGCAGTACTCCAAGGAAAAGCAGTGGGCACGCGGCTATGGGCTGGTCGAAACGCAGTCGGAGCAGGAGGATCCGGGTCATAGTTGGGTCCCAGGCATGCGAAACTCAGCCCTGCAGCAGGCGATTTCAGCTCAGCTCTTGCTCTCCACGTTGTCTGGTTAGGAAAGGAGACCGCTCCGCGCCGTCTTGAGTCAAGGCAAGGCAAGGCAAAGCAAATTTATTTATATAGCACAATTCAGTACACAGACAATGCAAAGTGCTTTACATGATTAAAATACAGGAAATAAAGCAGAAAAAAAAGTAAGTAGGAAAAAGCAGTTGGATTCTAAAAAAAAAATTGCATTCGACTGTTTTCCTGCAACAACTGAGAAAAAAATAAACAAACCTGTTTTGGCATGGACGGATTCTTTGCTCCGGCATCTGACGCAGAAGTTAAGACTGCAGACTTAGCTTCGATATCCAGCCGGCAGTTGTCCGGGCCCAGTCATATCCTTCGCTCCGCAGAGGACAAGTTTCTCCCCATTGCTATCCCAACGAAACAGCGGGAAATGAGGGCGATTGTCTGTGGGAAGTTTGGTTTTATAGCAGCCGTGGCACCCTGCCGAGGGGGGCAGTCCTGGTGCCCGTAAGAGTCTGAAATTCCTTTGCTTACAACTCATTCTGATTTTTCCTCACGGCTTTGATGGCACAACAGCCTCTTAATGATCCTCAGCAGTTTCCGGAGCTTCTTCTTGGCAGTCAACCTTCCCGTCGCCCGCCAGAACTGTTTATTTTGTTTGGACTCATTCTCAGCCCTCAAACGGATAAAAACCTATGCTAGGAACACAACTGGACAAATAAGACTCTCTTCTTTAGCATCTCTGTACATTGAGAAGGAACTACTCAGCCAGCTGAAGCAGCAAGGACACCTGCATGACACCATTATTGAATGCTTCATCAAAAAGGACAGACACATGGATTTTATTTACAAGTAATGGGTGAGTGTAACTTTTCTATAACACAATGGGCTCTAATGAGCGTCTTTTCTATTAATAGTTCACGTGCTTTTTGAGTAGTATTGATTGACATTGAGCTTGGGCACTTAGAAACGTTTGCTACATTGCATTGGTGGCTGTTGGATTATGTGCGCAGTGCATGTATTTTGTTAAACTGTGCATTGGTATATTGAATGATGTATGCATTGTTGCTTTACTTGCCATATTTTTATTTATTCGCATATTGTTGGATGCATGTGGGTTGGTGTGGCACATGGTCATTGCATTCTCCTGCACAAACGGTGTATTGAAATTGTTTAGGTATAGTTGAATGATGTCTATTGAAGGCCCTGACTGGCACCCACAGCACACCACTGCTTGCCAGATGGAAACCTCTACCAATTTCACTTATGGGAAGAGTTGCTTAAATTAAAACATCGGTTTTACCTTGAATTAATTACTTATACTCAATGATTCCCAATAAACCATCATCTGACTGCGTTAAATTCCTGGACTCCTCCATCTCTAAATCCCCCCCCCCCCCCTTATTAGCTTAGAGGCGCTACAGAAGACTAAAGATAAAGGAGGACTAAATCTGCCTGACTTTCATTACTTCTTCTCAGCAAATAGGCTACAATACGTCTCAAAATGGTTAAAACATATGCCCTTAGATGAGCCCTGGCTAGACACAGAACAGAAAATATGACAAAATATATCAAGATTTCTGATTTGCCATTTATTAGCTCAAACATAAAACAGCATGCATGCTTTAAAAATATCAATATCAGCTCTTCTCTGACAGCATAGTGGGAGTTTCTTAAAATGATGGAGTCATCACTTATCCCTTGCGCCCATCTGGAATAATCCTGACATCCTACAAAAAAATGATATGTTAACTTTCCTTACAGGAAGAGTAAAGGTATTGAATACTTTGAACATATATTTGGAGGAACTGAGTTTATCACATTTGACAGATTAAATATACAATATGGTATTGATAAAAATAAACTCTTAGAATATTAACAAATTAAATCCAGAATAAAAATAATTAAGTTGATTAACGGTGGTTTACAAATTCCAATAAATGTATTAGAGTTTATTGAAACTCCCCAAAACTACTGTCTATTGTCATGATTTGGGTTGTTTGTTTGTTTTGCCTTTGGACTTTTCTGGACTTTTCTGGACTTTTCAGCCTGTCATCTCTCAGCTACCAGCCACTGTCCTATCAGCTCAGCTCCAGTCAGTTAGCCCACATCAACTCCACCTGCTGCCAGTAATTACATTCAACTCTAGTCACCTGTTCACCAGCCCACATATACCTGCCTCAGCCCACTCATCCCTGCCAGAATGTCTCTTCTCGTCTGATCTGATCTCGTCTCGATGTGCCCTTCCGCTACCAGATCCTTGGTGCTCAGTCAGCTGGGCTCTTCAGATAAACGTCAATTTGTGTGCATGCAGCAGTTCTGCCTGTTTCCCTGTGAGTTCCAGCCACTTGCTCTGCCCATTCTGGTGGTTCCCCGGTCCACATCACCTGTTCTGCTCTGTCACTACCTGTATCTTCTAGTCTCCTGCTCATCCCTGCCTGCATCAGCTGTCATAACTCATCTTTTTAAGTCTGGCGCTGCTTGCCTGCCTCTCCTGTCATTCATCCTCACAATAAACCTTTTAAACGTAACTCTATGTCCGGCTGAATATCGGGTTCACCAGCGTAATCATTACATCTAAATTATATAGGACACTGTCTACACTAGATGATTCAATATCATCTTCAAGCGGATTTATCAGTTAGCTTTGAACAAAACTCCTGGTCTCAAATATGTTTAAGAAGTTTCAAAATGACTGGAAACCCGAATTTACAACTAATACAATACAAAATCCTTCACAGAGTACACTTTACAGGTGAAAGATTTTTCAGGATATCTAATATCTGTTCACAGTGCACAGCCAATAGTCCTGACTATTATATTCATGCACTATGGTTATGTACACCTGTACAGAGGTTTTGGGTCCAGATATGTAAGGACCTGTCTAAGTGCCTGAGATGTAAAATTATACCTTCCCCTCAGTTTGCTTTCTGAGTAACTTGGATGATAGTACTTTAAGGAAAAAATCAATTTGCATGGCTTTCACTGCCTTATGTATTGCTAAGAAAACTATCCTCGCAAACTGGAAAAGCAAAAAAAATCTCAGTATCAATGTCATGATCTTGGCACTAGTGCTGGTCTGATTCACCATTTGACACATCTGTGCAGCTCCACCCCATTCGCATTAGCCTTTACCAGATCCACCTGCACCTCTGACTATATAACCAGCTCTCAGACCAGTCACTAGTGCCAAATTATTACAAGCCACCGGTGAGTTTAATCCAGCGTTCTGAATCCTTCCTGCCCGCCTGCCTGTTTCTGCCTCCTGATTTTCTGAGCCTGCCTAACCCCTGTTGGACCTTATTGTTGTGCTGTCTGGATCTCTGACCTGCTTCTGTGCCCTGACTCTGCCCCCAGATTCTGTTTTGAATTTTCCCTGGATCTCTGATCACCCGGCTCTGACCCTGGCTCTGCTCTCGGACTTCGGACTCTGGTTATTCTCCCTGACCATCCTGCCTGCCTCTGCCATCACGGTTCTGACCTTGTGCCTGTCCTTTGACCACCGATTATCTGCTAGCCCCATGATTAAGATCAGTTAAGCTCCCCTGATCGGACTTGGGATCACATTGGGCTTCACCACTGATGTCACCCGCCAACAGGAGCCTTCGCTCACCTTCCCAGCCTGCTTCCGGATTGTGAGAAGTGGTTCCTGTCCCAGACGCTGGTGATTCATCCTCGACCTGCAGCAGTATACGTCACAATAAAACTTTGTTTCCATAAAAAAATTTACCAGTTCAGCAATTGCGCATGGTGCCTGCTCTTATTTCGTTCCAGACACAACTGTAATAAGAATAATTATAATTAACCTGACAGTATAGCGGGATCCTGAGTTGAGCAAGATTATAGCACTATGAGTGCAGTCAGAGCTCTGATTACATTTGAAAAGCTGCTCCTTGCTGCAAATGAGAGCCACAGTTTAGGGGAATTTAATGTATCTGAACAACATGGATGAGATCTTTACTGGGGGCAGGTTTGGGACCACTCAGGGATGTTAACTACCCGACCTGTCAGTCAGCTCCCTCTGAAAAGCTCTAGTTGCAGAGACTGCAGTGGAGTTAGAATGTGAAACGGCACCGGGAATGCACAATTCTTCCTATTTTACCTGTTACCTGTTTCCCAGTAACACTGGGGCCAGTTAAAAAATGTATTTCCCTGGGCAATCTGAACCGGTTAATAATCCACTCATCATCGTGAGTCATCAGGATCTCTGAACACAAGCTCCCTCTGCATTCTTCCATCATCAATGGCCTTCAGCGATGCCAACCTTGCTATCGTTCCTCAATTACTTTACGCATCTATTTATGGACATGTGATTGTCTCAACCTTAGGAATCATCACACCTATTATCTTAGGAATCAATCTGCTGATTCAACTCTGTTTTCCTTTTCGGTGGGAAATTATGAAAGAGCCCCTTAGTTAATTCCCATGTGCCTTGGCACACAGACCAATGCACATTTCCATCCACATGTGACAAAAACTGATTTTTGAGGTGCGTTACATATCTGTTGAGTAGGACAAGATGTTGTTATCCCAATAGATACCTAAGGCACCGACGAGACACTGTGGCCATCAAGTGGGTGATGGCATCCCTTGGGTTCTCAAGTGGGCGCCCTCCTTCTTGGGTGTTTCACTGATAGGCCCACGACACCTCCAGAGGGTTCAGCAGTGAATCCCAGCGTCCCAGGTTCACTCCTATCAACCATCACACACTGGAGCCCCAGGCCAGGTCCTTCCTCCTGGTCCACAGCCACTGGCTCCCCTTTTCAGTGGCCTTGGAGAGGTCCTTGATTGCCTGCCTGTGGGCCTTCCCTTGCACCCCCATCTCCCTAAGTAGCCTAGATGTTGAGGTGGCTATGAATCCCCTGCAGCCTACTTCCACCGGTCGTACCTTCACGTTCCATCCTTGTTGTTGGGCGTCTGCTGCAAGATTGGTGTATCTCAGCTTCTTCCGCTCAAAGGCTTCCTCTACGGCACCCTCCCAGGGTACCGTGAGCTCAATGATGTACACCAGCTTGAGTGAGGAAGACCACAGAACGACTTTCGTGCGCTTTGCTGCTTCCTCTTCCCGCCGTACCTCTTGGACCACCAGCTTGCGCTTCTGAGCTGGGTTGGCCTTGCTCCAAGTTGGTCTGCTAGTGCCAAGGCCAAGACCACTCCTCCCCTCCTGAACATGTGCCACGATGTCCCGGTATCGGAGTGCTGCCTTTGCCTGCTCTGTAGCAGCTAGCATCCACTTCCTCCCAGTGGCCAAGATGGGTGTTGCTTGGGACACAAGTGGGTCACTGGAGTCTTGGAGCGTCATCTCCAGTCTGACCTTGGCACACTTGTACTCCTCTGCCAGGCTAGTGATGGGAAGTTCCAGCATCCCTCTGCCATAAAGCCCAAGGCACCTGGGAAGGCCAAGCCACTTCCTGGCAT
Organism: Fundulus diaphanus; assembly: GCA_037039145.1. Taxonomy (NCBI): domain Eukaryota; kingdom Metazoa; phylum Chordata; class Actinopteri; order Cyprinodontiformes; family Fundulidae; genus Fundulus; species Fundulus diaphanus. The sequence continues at coordinate 632,732 of CM073132.1, read as the reverse complement.
AGGCGTTGACCAGCCTCTCCAGTTTTTCCACCTTTGAGAGTGGAACCTCTTAGAGGGTTAGTGGCCAGAGGAGACGTGGCAGGAGTCCATAGTGCATACACCAGAGCTTGAGCTTGCCAGGAAGCAAGGTTCTGTCAATGTTCTCTAGGGCGCTGGCTATGTCCTTCCTGAGCTGCTCTACTTGCTCTTTGTCTTTGAGGGAGGCATCATACCATCGCCCCAGGCTCTTCACAGGCTTCTCGGTGACCGTTGGAATGGGTTCATCGCCAATGTGGAAGCAGTGGTCTAACAGCCTCCCCTTGACGATGGAGATGCTTCTGGACTTGCTTGGCTTGATCCTCATGCGTGCCCGCCCGATGTTCTCTTGGAGTTTTCCCAGTAGCTGTACTGTGCAAGCCTTGGTCACAGTCAGTGTGGTGAGGTCATCCATGTAAGCCCTGACTGGGGGCAGCCTCAGCCCAGGTCTTATTCGCTGTCCGCCTACCACCCATCGAGATGCCCGTATTATGACCTCCATGGCCAGGGTGAATGCCAGGGGGGAGATGGTGTAACCGGCCATGATTCCCACCTCCAGATGTTGCCATGTTGTGGTGTACTCTGCTGTCGTCACACAGAGCTGGACGTCCTGGAAGTAGGCCTTGACCAGGGTTGTAAGGGCTGATGGGACTCTGAAGTAATCAAAGGCTGTCCACAGAAGGTCGTGAGGGACTGAGCCAAAAGCGTTTGCAAGGTCCAGGAATACTACGTAGAGATCTATCCCCTCCTTCCTGGCGAGCTGGATTTGATGCCAGATTATGCTGGTGTGCTCCACACATCCTGAGAAACCTGAGATGCCTGCTTTCTGGATTGATGTGTCAATCAGATGGTTTCTTTGCAGGTAACTTGCTAACCGATGAGCAACCACGCTGAAGAAGATTTTCCCCTGGAATCTCCTTCTTTTTCCACACAATCTTCATCAGCTTCCAGAGGAATTGAAGGACACCTGGTGCATTTTTGTAGAGTCTGTATGGAACTTCATTGGGGCCTGGCGCTGACGCAGCCCTTGCTCTACGCACATAATAAGAAGAAAGAGATGCTAGGTAAAAACACCAACCAAAACAAAAGCCCATGATGACCACATAAAACACATAGGCCTGTTTCACATTTCCCTTTTGTGAAAATAGTCTGTGGACTGAAGAGTGGAACTCTTTTGATAATGAGCATTCTGTTACAGTCTGCTTCAAGACTTGAATGACTTGCTGTGGTTAATGCAATCATTAATTCTGCTTTTTAGCAGATAATCCTAAAAGAGAATGTCCCATCATCAATTTGTGCCCCCAAGCTCAAACAGGTCTACCTGTGAATGAGTCAAAAACACAAAACAAAGAATCTGAAGTAGTTTAGTCAGAATGTGATAAGACCTGTTTGAGTGGTGGACTAGTGGTTAGGGAGCTGGGAATTAGGCTTGGAGGGGCTGCAGAGTTCACTGGTTTAAAACTCTGCCACTCTGGGTCCCTGAACAAGACCAAAGATTGCTCCTCATGACCCACTCACTTTGGCAGCAAACTGCTCCCTTAGGGATGGGTTAAACTTAGAGACAAAGTTCCCCTCTCTGGGACTATAAAAGCAAATATTTATTTATTTTAACAGGACATTCAAGCTAGGAAACCCTTCAGTGTGGACTAAATAAACTAATTCTTTCAAGAAGTTATCACAAATGCTAGATGGCAGTTTTTGTTTTACAACCAAGGTTTAGAGAATTATTACATTTCCAGATAGGGTTGGTTTGGATAGCTATTTCTTATTGATAGTGAAATCCTCATTTAAAAAATAATGCTTTTTGCATTTTTATTTAGGCATTCATTCCCTGTATCACGGAAACGAGACATCAGTTACCATATTTTTTGGACCTTAAGGCGCACTGGATTATAAGGTGCACAGTGAATTAATGTATCTCTGTGCGTCTTTTTCCACATATAAGGCGCATCGGATTATAAGGCGCACTAAATATTCTTCCCAAGTGTGTAATATCACTCCACCCCTTCACGTACACAGATCTCTCCTGAGAAAGAGAGCTATCCATCTCTGTCGGGAGGACAGAGTAGTTGGACTACATTACCCTGTTTCTAACATAAGGCCAAAATAAATGTAACTTTTATATTGAATTAACTTAATAGGTTTTTTGTTGCTAGGGTGTACTCCGGGCGCAGGCTGCCTGAAGGCTCCCATACTCTGGCGTACTGTGCGTATACTGTGATATTGGTGGACTCCGCGCTGACTCACCATGGACGTGTTACCCTTCATAGTTGAGTGTCCTGTTGCCTACATTTCTTGTGGCACATTCCTACAATTCCCACACTTTCTGCCAGTGGGACGAAGTGGCGGAACAGATGGTAAAATTTTTAATTAGCTAGCTGAGCAACTAGAGCTGTTTCTTTTCCAGCAGGCTCCCACCTAGGAGAACAGAGAGGGACTGTGATGCCGCGTGTCCTTGTGACCGCCTTCTTGGAGCAGCTCAGTGTATCAAGCTCGGTGTCACATATAAAACAGTTTGATGTAAAGACTTCTTGCTGCCAAGAAGTTTATAGTGTGAAACCACATACGTGGTCGTAAAAATGGAGCTCTGCATGTAGTACCCGTATGCGCGGAGTCCGCTTTGAGTACACCTTGAGTACGTGCAGACCATCCCGGAGTGAACTACGCCCGAGTATGTTGGGGTCTTTTCATGAATGCACTTCTAGTTTCGAAATTATAGTCAGGCAGTTTTGTAGACTGCTCAAGGGTCTGATCAAGTAGTGACAGTGCACCGTAATGCTCCGAATATCCATTGAGCAAAGCGGCTCCGTTGCTCACCAAAGTCATACTTACACATTTTAACTGATTTTTGAGCTCATTGTACCACATAAAATCAGTCAGTAAGCACAACGGTAATCATAAATAAGATGCACCAGACTATCAGGCGCACCATCAATTTTTGAGAAAATTTAAGGATTTTAAGTGTGCCTTATAGTCTGAAAATACGATACTTAAAATAAAAACACAATGATCATAAAACATTAGAAATTTATGTTTGTCTAATATTAATCTTTGTTTCATTATCTGAAACATATAAGTGTAAAAACTGCAACATTAGAAATCTGAAAGGGATCAATACATTTTTCACAGCTCTGTATTCCTCCACCCAGTAGGCATGGCTCATATCTGAGCCTGGTGCTATCCAGTTCTTCATACCTGAGAGTCTTTGTTGGATGTCTGCAATTGTGATGTCCACTGGACGTTGTTCAGGGAGATTATTGTGGTCTGCTCTTAGGTCTATAAGCCACTGTGCATCATTGTTATGTGATGCTTCTTTCTCCTATATACCTTTCCAGTATTGCTCAGTCTCTTGCCTTGGTGGGTTGGCTCGTGTTATTTTCCTGCCACTGGAAGTACACTTTAGCTGGTTCAGTGGAGAACAGCCGGTTTATTTTTTTTGGCTTCTATCTCCTATGTGTATCTCTGCAGTTTGGCAGCCAAGGCTTTGAGTCTTTGTTTGGCATTTTCCAGGGCATCTGTTTGTATCTCTGAGGGATTCCCTTTCTGGAGGCACGCTTCTGGAGTTCTGATAGTTGGCTTACTTCTTTCCATTGTTGCCTTGATTTTGGCTTCCGACCTTCTCTTCGATGGTTGACATTGTCTATTATGGTCACTCTTAACGTTTCCTTTGTTAAGCATCTCAATGATCACTAGTGCTGTACTGTATATCAGCTCATTGGTGTCTGTGATGGTCACAGTAGGGATTGTACTTAGTGCTGTATTCACATCATCTAAGAGATCCAGTGGAGGCACTTCACTCAGCTTCACAAGTCGATGTGGGGGTTGACAGGTTCTTAATTTGGCCATGATCTCTTAGGTCAGATGTTCCAATCATTGGGTTCGGTACCCAATCTCTGGGGGGTTGACGTTAACTCATCCGGTCTGACTGTGTGTCTTGGTTCCCACTTGCACTACTTGTGGAACTATCTCTTAGATCTTTAGTTGTGAAAGCAGCTGCTATTTGTAAATGTTGGAACCCTGACTTACTAGCTGTTTCACTGTTAGTCAAGACTGTGGGTCTGTTTATGTGCTCTCATCATATATATGAGATAGGCAGTTAGTCTTGATGGTCTTGCCCAAGGACCAAAACTGAACGATGTCATAAGCCCACTATATACATGTGCACCCTATATACATTTAAATATGCCAGTTTGATAGCTTAGGTGATAGGGTGTCCGACTCCCATGCGGGAGATTAGTGGTTTTAATCAACCATGGGGCATATATATATATATATATATATATATATATATATATATATATATATATATATATATATATATACACAGTATATATATATATATATATATATATACATACAGTATATACTGTATATATATATATTAGGGCTGGGCAAGTTAACGCATTAATTTCGCGTTAATTCATTAGACTATTAACGGCGATATTTACTTTATCGCGCATTAACACATGTTGCTCACATGCTCTTATTTTGTGAAGGTCTGTTGCTGCAGTGTAGGGTTTGAATCAGAACCTTAGGTGGCAATAATGCGCCAATAACCTCGCTGTCAGCCCAGCCTCGGATTCAAAGAGGAAGAAAGGTGGTGGCTGGAAAAAACAAAGCTGACATGCGGAAAAAAACAAAGCTGACATGGGGAAGACAGAACACCTCTGATGTCATCACCCTCAGCACGGGCTCCCCTCAGGGCTGCGTCCTGAGCCCCCTGCTGTTCACCCTGATGACACACGACTGCGTCCCCAGGTTCACCACCAATCACATCGTGAAGTTTGCAGACGACACAACGGTGGTGGGCCTGATCAGAGACGACAACGACTAGGACTACAGAGAGGAGGTGGAGCAGCTGGTGGGCTGGTGCAGAGACAACAGCCTGATCCTGAACGTGGAGAAGACGAAGGAGATCATCGTCGACTTCAGGAAAAACCGGCTTCACCATGCTCCACTGCTCATCAACAACTCAGCGGTGGAGGTGGTCAGCAGCACCAAGTTCCTGGGGGTGCACATCACGGACAACCTCACCTGGACTGTGAACACCACGTCACTGGTGAAGAGGGCACAGAAGCGGCTGTACTTTCTGCGGAGGATGAGGAGAGCCCACCTGCCCCCGCCCATCCTCACGACCTTCTACAGAAGCACCATAGAGAGTATTCTGACCAGCTGTCTCTCTGTGTGGTGTGGAGGCTGCAGTGCCTCCGACTGGAAGAACGTGAGGAGAGTGGTGAGGACAGCAGAAGGGATCATCGGGGCTCCTCTTCCCTCCATTAAAGACATTTCATCGCAGCGCTGTGTGTCTCGAGCCCGTAACATCATCAGGGACCCCTCACACCCCCACCATAGACTATTCTCCCTGCTGCCCTCTGGAAAGAGGTTCCGCAGCATCCGCTGCAGGTCCACTAGGTTCTGCAAAAGCTTTTTCCCTGCTGCCATCAGACTGTTGAACTGCTGAACTGCTGAAGTATAAAAACGGACTGTGTACCACACTCGACTCGCTGATTTGCACATTTGCACATTGTATCGTATCCTGCAAAATTGCTGCTGCACCTTACCCGGAAACGTACTGCAAAACTGTGTACAATGCAACTGTCTACTTTTAAATCACTGCTGCACCTTACTGCATATTTGTTTACATTTGTTTTACATTGTTTACATTTCAACTGCTGCACTTTATCCGGAAGTCAATTGAAACTTATCCTGTAAGTGACTGCGATTTATCACTGCACTTTATCCTGTACTGTAATTCACCGCAAGGTATCCTGTAGAGTTACTGCAATCTTTCTGAGCTGTGTGAAAACGAAATTTCGTTCTGTATGCATTCTGTGTATACAAAATGACAATAAAGAAAGTCTAAGTCTAAGGCAGTGTTTCCCACAGGAATTTGCTTAGGCGAGGCGGTGAGTTGGCGGCCGGAACAAGTTTTGTGCGGATGACCGGCAGAGCGGGGGGGGGGGGGATTGGGGGCTGCATCGACACCGTCGGTGAAGTCGCTTCTCGCTTCAAAGTATCCATGTATTTTTGCCTGTTTCTTCCCTGCCATTCACTATATGCACGCGAGAAAGCAACAACAAAAAAACGCGTGTTAACGTCAAATAAACATGCAAGCATATGGAGTTAGTAATGCTGCTCCCTGCTGTTACCTCAGAAATTGCCTGTTTTTGGTAGATTTTTTCCCCATAAAGAGAATTTCCTGTCAGTGGCAATAAGCTTTAATATATTATTATTGCTATTTTTTGTTTTACATCTTTAAGTTGAGCTTTACACTAAATATGTGTTACTGATAAGTGCTACAAATGTTACAACACTTTTGTTCATATGGCAGCAGAACATTAAAATAAAAGTGCTCTTTACACTACTTTTGAATTCATTCTTGGAGTTTGCGCATACAATGCGATTAATCATGATTAATCAGGCAAATTATGCGATTAATCGCGATTAAAGATTTTAATCGTTGCCCAGCCCTAATATATATATATATATATATATATATATATATATATATATATATATATATATATATATATATATATTTTATCAGGTTGAGGTTGAAACACCAGATTCCTGGCACATTTCAGTAGTAGCTTATTTGAAGACACATTGGTGTGTGTATCTTTGTAACACCTCAGCTATCGTCAGTCTGGCAGAATTGTTTTATCTGCCGTCAAGCATTGTCTTTGCTGCTTGATGACAAAATACTTGATCATAGCTTCACTGTCATATATGTAATCTTGTTCACTTCTGACAGAATTTCATAGTTGTTACTACCTTGAGGTAGCAGCAAAATGTCACATCCAGTAGCATAAACAAGAGTAATTCTGGCTGGATATTTAACCACTCTTCTAATCAGATGTCTTCTATCTTATTCAACCCAACTTGAACAGTGCAACACTACCACTGGAAGCAAAACTGACTCTCAGCATGATGCCGCCACCAGCGCCATGTTCGACAGTTGGCAAAGTATCCTAAGATTTCAGAACAACTTTTATACTCCTTCACCAATCATTGTATTTTTTGTTGCTTTTTAAATGTGTCTTTACCAATCATTGTGGACTTAATCTTTTTCTCATCTGACCATTTCAATCTAGAGAGACTCACACAGACAAAAGAGGCAATTAGATATTTAAACCTGGGAACAGTAGGTTGGAGCACGTAGTAGCATGATCTCAATGCAGGGAAATCAAACCTGAATACAATAATAAATTCTAACATTTCTGCTAAGGCAGATATTCAGAAAGATACTAGAATGTTGTTGGTGGCTATAGCAAATGTATGACATGCAAATTGCAAAATCTAAATGAAAAACAGACAGTTTCTTAGTTATTGGATACATTTTAGGAAAACTTTGTTTCTCTCTAGTCCAGCATAGCACAGCCAACCATGTTGAGCTGAGTAGTAAAAATGAAGCTGGAACAGGTTGAGGTTTTGTTAGAACAGAATAACCAGAGAGCTTTTGTGTTTGATAGCATTAAACTATGCAGGTGTTTTTGATAAAGAGGACAAAGAGCTTAGCCCTGCTGTGAGAGTTGGACCAGCATCCAGTCAGCCATCAGGCCTGCCCTTAGCAACCCACGTGTGACAATTCATGAAAGGCAGCCAACGTGGATGTTGGACAGCTTGATAGATTAACCTTCAGGTCTGGAAAAGACATATTTTAAAGTTGTAATGTAGGACATAACAAAAACACACCTACATACTCTCTTCTCTAGAGTTTTTCCCACATTCTGAAGCTGTTCAGGGTTTAGCAGAGGAGCCTACATTAACAACACCACACGTCTTTTCTTTGATTTAACCCACCCCTTTTGCTCTCTGCTTATCACAAAAAATACCTTCACTCTCAGACTGTGACAAATGTGTTGTCATGGTTACCAAATTATCTTGCATAATTACTCTGGAGATAGCTTCTTTGACTGTGAATTGGTCCACTTAACACTCACATAGTTCACTTGGAGGCGGATGGAGATAGTGGGGAAAATAGAATCCACTCACCGCAGAAGGATGCAGCTGTAATCCTCCTGAACTCCAGTTAACACAATGGATGATCAACAAACAGAAGCTCATTCAAGGGCACATCCATAAACCCGCAACCCATTCTAATCTATATGAAATAAGTCAATACTGAATTAAAAACATGTCCATGTTATAATAAATAGGAGCCAGTTCACATGCTGTCATAAAGATGTTTGCTGAGAAGACAGCTATTAGGAGTTGTAGCTTAAACACCCTTTCAGGGACAATTTATGCTGCATTGTCTTCCTATTTTTCTTTGAATTGTGGAGCATCAATATGTTTCGAATACACAATAATCCTACCGTGTTCAAAGACACAAAACCTTTTTAAATTTGCTATTAAGGTGTCAAGAAAGTGTGAATGACGGAAACAAATAATATATATGAGCCGTATTTTCTTAGGTCCAACATCCTAAACTTGAACATCATGTTTCTTTTTAAATGCAATTTTCAATAGTTTGCTTGCGACGCCCGCCTCAGACTTTCCTGCTCGGCCGGGTCCGCCGACTGCAGCTTCCGCGCCGCTCGGGGCCGCCCTCCTCGAGGTTTCGATCGGGCGCTGCTGCTCCGCCTCCTGCCACGTCCTGGCCGTCTTCCACGAGGACTCTTTGTGGCCTAGCAGTCGTCTCTGCCTGTGCCCTTAAGGCCCCAGTGCTTTCTTGTTTATTTGTTCAAGTTCTGCCTCAGTTTTGAGTTATTTTTCACCCTTTAGTTTTGAGTTTCTTAGGATCCTGTAGCTTCAGAATTATTTAATGGTTCTTAAATCCTGTCCTGCTTTAGTTTTCTAGTTTTTGCCTCAGTTTTCTAGTTTTTGCCTCATTTTTCTAGTTCCTATCTGAGTTTTCTAGTACCTGTCTTAGTTCTGTAGTTCCTGCTTTAGTTCTCGAACTTCTGTCTCGTTTCTAGTCCCTACGTCTACTGGGTTCCTGCGCTCTATGGGTTCCTGTGCTGTATGGGTTCCTGCGCTCTCCCAGTGCTCATTAAAGTGCCGGCGCTCATTTAGGTCCCGGCGCTCATTTAGGTCCCTGCGCTCGTAAGGTTCCTGAGCTCCCTAGTTTTGAGCTGTTTAACGCTCCTTAGTTTATCTGGTTTTCGTGTTCCTTAGTTTTGTCAGGTTTAGCCCTTCGTAGTTTCTATCTTGTTCTGGCTTCCCCTAGTTTCCATGTTCTAGTTCTCCTGAGTCCTCCTAGTTCCTCTGTTTTCCTGGTGTTTAGATTTCTCTGTTCCTTGGTGTGTTAGGACGCCCTCTGTCCCCTGGCTTGTTAGACGCCCTCTGGTTCCTGGCGTTTTAGTTATTCTCTGTTCCCTGGTGTTTTAGATGTTCCCCTTTCCCTTACGCCCCGGCGTTTTCCCTTGGCGTTTCTGTTCGCTAGTTGTGCTCCAGCGTTTCCGTACACCTGTCTTTCCCTCTGGCGTTGGTACGTCTGTCCTTCCCTCTGGCGTTGGTACGCCTGTCTTTCCCTCTGGCGTTGTCGTACGCCTGTCCTTCCCTCTGCCGTTGTTGTACGCCTGTTCTTTTCCCTGGCGTTTCCCTACGCCCTCCGTTTGCCTGCCAGCGTTTATTGGAGGCCCTTTTGTTTGCCAGCGTATTGGACGCTTTTTTGTTTGTTTTCGTTTTTCCTCTTGGTTTTGGTTCGCCCTGGTCGGGTAGTTTTTTCGGTTTGAGTTTAGCCCGCCATCCTACCTCCCTCCGCCCACCCTGGTTTGATTAGTTTGTTTCTGACTCTAGTGGTCCATAACCAGGTTATGGACCACTAGATTACCATGTAATGTAATGTGATGCTTGTAATTAATTTATTTGTCTTAAGATTTTGATCACGAGGAGAGTGGCTATTTTTTTCTTTTTGGATTTGCTATTCAGAAATAAACATGTCTAAATAAATAAATTAACTAATTAATGTGAATAGAAAAAGCAATTGTTAAATAATAAATATGATTAGCAAATATCTAATTATAAGCTGAAGGAAATGTAACTTCATTAATGTCATAAATGTTTTTTTTCCATACAAAACTGTCCATTATTATGTATATTTATGTGCATTCTGAGCCAATGTCTGCCTCACCAAAAATGTCATTATGGTAACACATAATGACAATAAAGCTTCTTGATTCTTCATTTTTGATCATGTAGAAAACCTATACAGAAAGGTGAAGCAATTTAAAATAAAGCCTGATGTAAAATGAGCGATAGCAAAGTAACAATGACAATGAACAGGCACCTGAGCTGACATCTGCTGCCATAGTACAGGGCTGCAGCCACCCCTGTGTTTTTGTCTTTTATAGGCGAATGAAAAGATTTGACCTCTATGCTTGCGCCCCTCCTCTGCATCTCTTCCTTCATTGGATTTCTCACGGCTTTCAAATCGTTTAGTAAAAGAATAAAAGTGTGAAAAAGCCCTCCACTGTGCTTCAACTAAACTATCACACTTTGCATCAGATTTCAGAGGTTGGTTGTTGTGTTTGCGATGTCGGTTACTTGCTGTCAACCTAGTGTCCTAGCATTTTCAGTCTCTGACACATGACAGCCCTCAAAGTATTAAGCCGCCTCTGTTTAAGCTGTATCCACACTCGACAGCATGATATTGAGTGACATGTGTAGCACCTTTGTGCAGTTTTTAGCCACCCTCCTAATCCACTCCTGTGTGTTAAAGCGGAACACCCGTGTCCCTCAGGTCTCTGTAAACAGTGAAGGGCAAGATGACACTTTATCCACAGTGACCTTCATCTGGTGGAGCACTCTCAGTATCTGAAATGAATCACAACACAAAGCCCTTCACTTACACTCTGGGAATTGTAATATTGACCCAGCTCCACTTGACAATACATAGTTCTCTGACTCTTTGATCTGGCAGCAGCTGTCTGTGTGTGTGTGTGTGTGTGTGTGTGTGTGTGTGTGTGTGTGTATGTGTGTGTGTGTGTGTGTGTGTGTGTGTGTGTGTGTGTGTGTGTGTGTGTGTGTGTGTGAGTGCGTGCGTGCGTGTGTGTGTGTGCGTGCGTGTGTGTGCGTTAAAACCAGAAGCACATATCGACTTGTTCAGTTTTGAAGTGAGGATCTATGAGAAAAATATTTGTAGACTTCAAAATAAGTGAAAAGTCTCTGATGTTTTTCTTTAAGGAGACCAAACTTATGAACTGTTTACTAATGGTGAAATGTTTCATGATGAGTTTTGTAAATAATAATAAAAATGAAAACCTTTATATCACCAGGTAAAACATTAAGAACAATTTCATATTTACAATGTTAGACTGAAAATGCTACATCACTTAAAGGGGTACATGGGGAGAGGAAAGCAACGTTTACATACTTACAATGAGCAATGCACTTATTCAGCAAAACAATGACATTACTCCTCAAAAAGGTCCTTTAGCCTGTGTTTAAAAATATGAAATGTGTCACTAACTGTACTGTATATGGTCTGAAAGCTAAGTAAAGTAAGACGAGTTTAATTTGTAAAGCACATTTCATGCACAAGACATATTGAAGTGCTTTACAAAGGGAAACAACTGTAATAAAAGAAATACTATTAATTAAAACCAATAGGAACAGACAACATAAAGAGGTAAACTGATTAGCCTTTACTGGAACCAGTAATCAATTCAGTCCTGATTCAGGATGGTTCATCCCTTCTCCCAGCCCCTTTCTTGCATTTGCAATTCATTCCAAGTTTTGATTACAGAAGGAATGCTTTGGATTTTATTCCTCTTATTATTGTTTTGAATATTCCCTTTAACTGTGACATCTTCAGCATTTCACGCTAGTTGGCTCTAACTTTAAGCATAAGTTGGGTTTAACAAAGCTCATGGCAATAAACTATTTTTCTTTACCAGAGGATAAATATAGTCAGAAGCACAAATAGAAACCCTACAAGTGGGATATCATCCAAACCAGCTGCTGTGGTCTTTATTTAAACAAACGAATCTTAGAAATGTTCTTTAACTGACTAATCTCCTATAGGTGCAAAGGTGCCTCTATGATCAAAAATATCTTATCTTCATATTAACATATGGATTCTTTTTTTGCACAATAGTTTGCAGTAGAATTACTTTATACTTTAAGGAATTTTTTAAAAAAGTTTAATTCCTTTCTTAAGTATTTTTAACAAACAGCAGATGCTTGTTCTTTGATTTCCAAAGAGTCTTTTGTAAAAGCAAATTACGTTTTCTGCCTTATGTCACTTGTTTGAGAAAAGTGTTTGAGGTTCTAATTCTTTGAGGTTCACAAGAACCCATTGCAATTAACACACTGAGCACGGTGACAACAGTTATCACAACGTGCTAATGATTTCTGAAAAGATGTGACACATGTTTCTACGTGTTTTCTGGGCGTTTTGTCTAGGAAGCCTTCAGATCTGGTATCATCTTCAGACAGACAGAAGTCCTGACGTGTTCAGTCCTGTCCCTAAAAATCTGGCAGATGGGCGTCTTCATCGGATCAGAATCCATAGAGTTGGCAGAAACCTGTATGTGCAGGTGAGTAAATGGCAAATGATTTGTACTTAGAATATACAGTGCTGTACATAATTATGTGTCCCCTTTAAAGATTTATTTTTACATTTTTTTCACACTTGAATGTTTAGGGTCATCAAACAAATTTCATTCCAAATTAATAGAACCTGATTAAATTTACTCAAGCTTCATCAGTCTGATATCAAAATTTAAACTATTAACCTCATTCAAAAGTTAATTTCTGGTTAATTTGAAACATTAACCTGTTTTTCAGGATGTCACAAATTAAGGGAAAAAATAATAAATGGTTAAATGACAGTAACTGCCATCTTCTATTTGTGACAGCTGGAAGGGAATCTTTTTTACATTACTATGTGGAAATTTTGGCCCACTCTTCTTTGAGGTAATTGTTAATTCAGCCACACAGGAGATCATGACACTGCAAGCACCATATTTTAGTGCAGTGATGATGTTCTTTTCTCAAATGCTGTGTTAGTTCCTTGCCAGATGTAGCTAATACACACAGGTACACACACCTTCCAAAAGTTCCACTTTTGTCTCTACCATCCATAGAATATTTCCCAGAAGCCTTGGGGTGCCATCAAGTAGTCTTTTGGAATATGCAGTATCAGTGCTTGTGTTATTTTTACTCAGCATTGGTTTTGGGCCTTGGTACTTTCCATTTTTGCTCAGTCTGTGACCTTAATTGAAGTCTAGCCTGTGGTTCTGTTACCTGACTCCGCCAGATGGATTTGCTCCGCATATCCATCTGGAAACCTTCCGTTGAAGTAATTTTGGGAAGGGGCGAAAATACTGGTTAGCTGATTGGCCTATGTTGGTGATAGACGGGCAAAATAAACCATCAGATCAACGAAGCATATGACATACTAACAGAGCGACGACGAAAACACAACCACAAGCCAGGCTACTCTTGCTGCTGCAGGTAAAGGCTCGTTAGCTCAGAAAAGCCTCCAGAGCAGTCTTTTGCTCTTCTTTCAGTAAAGAAATACTCTGTAATTCTGATAAAACTTGCTCGATAGCCACGCTAACGCTAGTTTCATCGGCTGAAGCCGCCATGTTCTTTAGACTGAACTGTCGCGCTTCTCGTTGCGTCACACCTCAACCCGCCTCAAAGCCAACGCTGATTGGACGTTCGTTTGGTGAACGGCTCCAAATTTTCTTTAACGGAGAGTAGCCAGACTGATCTGCGAGTGAAACCTTGAAAGCTCGCGAGATCAGGATGGTCTCACGAGGCTAGTGGTTCTGTAGATGCTCCGGGATCTTTTCTGGCCTCCCGGATGAGTTGTTGATGTGATCTTGAAGTACTTCTGGTAGAACCATGCACTCCTGGGAAAGTTCTCTATATTTTCCACATGTGTGAGTTAATGGTCTCCCTGTTGTCTGCTGGAGTCCGGATGCTGGATCCAGATGGATTCCAGAGGGATAGATGTCAGTTACCATGTTTACCTTCTGTTCTTGAATTTCTTAATATCAGTTCATGAAGCATTGCTTTCTGGGATCTTTTATCCTACTTCATGTTGCCAGACTCATCCGAGGTTTTATTAAATATCATTTCTTGATTCTACCTGTCACGTGAAAATCAGGCTTGAGAAATTTACAAAACAAACATTCTTCTCACAAAATTAAACCAAGTAAAAATCGCTGTTATATTTCCAAGATATCAAAACTTATTTGATGATTTGAAACATGAAAGTGTGACAAAAACAAAAAAGGGAGGGAGAATATACTTATTTTCAGAGATGGAGTGCTGTAAAAATTCACATGGGACCATAATCACACAGTAGAAAGAAAATAATCCCTAATTCTGATACAAGGTAGGACATTCTGAGAAAAATACTTAATCAAACCGACTTCACAAAGGAAACAGTAAAGCACAAACCGTAGTTAAGGCATGAATGGCTTCTCGGCTTTTATGCCTTTTATTAAAGTCATTCTTCCACTCTAAGCTGTTCAAGAAAGTTTCACATTTTATTTTACTCCTACACCACAGGCTGCCCACTGAATAAACGGTCCTGGATTGGCTTTAGAATCTTAAAGAAGATTAACCTGGTTGTCTTATTCCTCACATCTGATTTCATCCAATAGGGTGTGTTCGCTAAGTAGCTGCACATTTCTTGCAGATTGTTTTTTTATTACCACAGGAGATTTTACTTCTCATTCTTTCCTCATTCTTTGAGCTCTCACAGTTGAAAGGAAATCTTTCAATGACCATCACAAACCCTGAGGAAATTTTGATCAAGACAAGTTTAAAAAGATTATGACACTGCAAGAAATTCACAAATTTAGGCTTAAACTTTAGAAATATTTTCACAAAGTTTACAGTGCTTAAAGAGCAGATGTATCAGCTGCAGTTTTTTATAGTACAGTTCTCTTATGCTTATATGTTTAAACACTGCATCCCCCAAACCTGAACAGGATTAAGTGGGTATAGAAAATTGACGGATAGAGTCCTTTGAACAGAAGCCTATTCTGTCTTCTGTTGTTGTATGTTGTATGAGCTTAGCAACAGATATGCAAGAGGATGCAGGTTTTTCAGACTCATCAACAAGGTTTTTGGTTGCAGTCCTCTCAATGTGTAGCAGCACAGAGTCCGAAGGAGACTCTGGTCAGTCAGAGTGTTTATACTGGGTAGGTCTAGGCCAACTCCGGTCTTCGAGAGCCGGTGTCCTGAAACTTTTAGAGGTTTCCCTGGCCCCACACACCTGAATCAAATAGCACAATTAGCTCCTCAGTATGCAGTCAGGTTCTTCAGAGTCCTGCTAATTAACTGATTATTTGACTCAGGCGTGTCAGACCTAACCTGACTCCGCCAGATGTATTTCGCTCCGCCTAGCTTCACTCACATACATCTGGGACACCGCCATAGGAATTGCCTTTATTGAAGGCTGGGCCTTATCAAAAATCCTTGCATATGATTGGATAAGCCACTTGTCTGTCATGTTTATCGACGTGCTATTTCAACCACTCACACCGAAGCTAACCCGTGACGCTGATGAGAGCGACGCAGGAAAAAAAAACTTTTTTTTTTTTTTTTTTATGTGTTTGCGGCTCTAGTGGCACGCGTTTTATTGACAGTGAGCTGACAGGAAGAGGGGGGAAGACAGGCGGCAAAGCGCCGCGGGTCGGAGTCGATCCCGGGCCGACCGCGTTGAGGACTAAAGGCCTCCTAATATGGTTTGCGCTAACCGCTAACCGCTCGGGGGCGCGTCCACTGCGGTCGGGAGAAGGGCGAAAACATGGTTTCCACCAACAAAAGCCTTCAGAGCCGTTCTCTGCTGTTCTTTTAATGAAACAATATTAGGTAGATTGGACAACACGGAAGAAATAGCAGCATCAATGCTAACGCTTGCTTCCTCGACGAGCCGCCATTGCTATCAAAACAGTCTCACGTCATGGTCGCGTCTCCACTACGTCACATCTATGAAACTCCAGCCCTGCGTACTGATTGGCCAGACCATAAAATTGGTTGGAGAAATCACTCTCTATGGGCGATGTCCCAGATGTATGTGAGTGAAGCTAGGCGGAGCGAAATACATCTGGCGGAGTCAGGTTATGTCAGACCAGGGACACATCTAAAGGTTGCAGGACACCGGCTCTCGAGGACCGGAGTTGGCCACCCCTGGTCTAGGTTGTACAGCAGCTTGCAGTAAAGGTGACAAAAGCTCTGAAGCACAAATTAATAAGGGAGCTCAATTTCAGTTGAAGATTTTGTTATGATTTTTTTTTTATTGGGCAATACATAAAATGAGCATTAGCTTGTAAATAGTGAGATTATAACCAGGTGGCTCATTTCCATTCCACTTGGAATATGATTGGTGTCAATCATACAAAAACTAAGACAATAAGAATAGCAAGAAAAAAACCTAATAAATAATGAACAAAAAAAATTATTTCTGTAAACCATGTTTGCTAAACATGCAAAACTTGGAAGAATACACATAGTTCTTGAAATTGTATTCCAGGTCTGAGATGCAAAACAGGAAAAAACAGCTTAACCAAAACCGCTTTGGTATTACACAGTCTAACTCATTCACTGGTGTCCTTGTTAGGGATGCTTAAAGGTATATAGCCACATTTTATGCTTAAAAAGACCAAAGACCATGATAAAATAAGGTTATATACACCAAGCGTCCATCCTGAAAGTCCATTTTGAGGCAAATATAGCCCCACTACAGGTGCGATGAATAAATTCAAACAGACATGGCGCCATCTACTGGCAGTATCGCAAAACTATCATAATGCCGGTTTGCTTATTTAATAAAACTGTAACGTACAGGAACTGGACCCAAGATTCTGGTCAGCTGGTGGTTACGGACAAGTCTGAGAGAGGCTGGATCACTAACCTGGTGGCGGGATTCCAGAGCCTGGAGAACCGACTTAGAGGCTGGCGAGCAGATCCGGGGGCGGAGGTCCGTCTGTGGTCCGGTCTTGCGGGGCTGAAGCCGTTGAGTGGCTGATAGGCAGGCAGTCCATTCGGGGCTTTCCAGGGGCATAATCCAGAGGGGTCCAGGTCCGATAACAGAAAGGCAGAGATCCAGCGGCGGTACAGACAGGGAGATCCGAGAGGACGGTCCAGGTCCGGTCCAGGTCCGATAACTGGCGGGCTCAGAGATATCACAAGGATTAGGCAGGTTCTGGTACTCACAGGCAGACAGGGTTGGGAATAAGGGCAGGCAGCACAGGTCGGGCAGGTCCAAGGACAGATCAGGTTTCCAGGCGGTCAGGCAGAATCAAGGCAGGGTCAGGCAGGCTCGGTAACGATAAGGCAGAACAGGTCAGATAACAGACAGGCAGGCAGAATCAGAAACGCTGGAAAGTTCTTACTGGGTGGTTTGAGACAATTTGCCACTGGTGGCTGGACAGACAGCAGGTTATATGCAGGTGAGAACAGGTGGAACCAGTGAGGGGTGATTGCAGGCAGGGTGGAGTTGGGCAGGTGTGCTGAGAAATGGATTAGACCAGCACCAGTGCCAAGATCATCACAAAAATAGTGTTAAATAATGCCAGACCGAGCCTGACCCTCTGCAATGCCTCACAGGAAAGTGCCAGCTCGGTGTAATCGTAGACCACAGTGTATTTAATTAATACACATACGTTGTGTATTAATTAAATACACTGATCTACAGAAACTTTATTAGCCTCATAACAAAACATTTACTCAAGTCAATCAACTCTGCAGTCACATCTGAGCAACCGGCAGGTTTAGCATTCGCTTCAGTGAACATCAATGGTCATAATGTATTCCCAGCGACATTCCAGTTTTTTCCCTCTTGGAATCATAGATTTTTTTGCATTTTTTTTCACTGGATCTTGGACCATTCTTCATTGTTTCGCTGGGAGATGGTAATGGCCGTTAGCTGCTTCCTTGTTTTATTCCTTGCTGCGCATGTGCAGTACGTACTTCCTCTGTTATTAGAAATAAAAACGAAAGGCTTTATTTACTAATAAATTGAGCAAAAACAAAGCATAAAACACCAAAATAACAACTAATACACCTGCAGGACATGGCAATCTTTCATGAAAACGTTGTATGTAACCAGAGTGAGCTACTGATGTATAAATAAAAAATAGATCAAATAATGTCCACCTTTAAAGGTGAGGGGGAGCCTGACCATGGAGTATTTAATAAACCAATAAGGTGTCCATATAAAGCAGAATCTTGCTTCAATTTAACCTTTTTTATACTGGATAATGATGGTGAGATCTAGACTTTTGAATGTTGTTTTACAAGCTGAGATCTAGCTTGTTATACAATATATCGTGTTGTGTAGTTATTGAATCCAAATATATAGCTTGTCCAACTAGAGTCAGATTGTTCCTTTTCAAATTTGAAGTTGAACTACGGAAGTTTACATTTTTTATTCAATTCAGTTACATTTAATTTATATAGCAACAATTCAGGCACAAAGTCAATGCGATTAACTCATTGACTTTGCTGAGTTACACTTTAAAGTGCAAAACCGAAGACTTTTGACCACAGTGAAATTATTTCTATAGGTTGGGTATTGGATCTCCCCGCGACCCCATGAGGGATTAAGCGGGTCAGAAAATGGATGGATGGATGGATGGATGGATGGATGGATGGATGGATGGATGGATGGATGGATGGATGGATGGATGGATGGGTGGGTATTGGATCTTCGCACTGCGCAGATTCAGCGGAGAGTTATTTGGGTTAGATCCAGAGATGTAACTGCTTCAATCAGGGGCCGTAAACAACTTTTTGAACCAAACACTCTTTAGAGATAAAACATAACAGCTTTCAGTGTCTAAAATGAGAGGCAGCCAGGCCAAATCCGTGGCTCTAATTTAAGTTATTAAATACAGTGTACCCCCCTTCATATAGAAAGCTGAAGTGTCCTTTTTCTTTTCTTTTCTTTCCTTCAAGCATGGTTCATGGCTTTTTACTAGTAAAATTATATTCCAGTTTGAGCCACTCCATTCATTCTGTTAATATTAATTTTGTCGCTCTTTAAATTAACTTTTCACTGCCCTTCATCGGACAATACCATCTCGTTTCTTACTGTCCATCAGCCGGTCAGGGAACACCACTCCATTCACATCACATTTCAGCTCCGGCTGTACTACCTCCTGAGGAGGGATGAAAAAAAACAGCCCGGTAGGAAATATTTTTTATGAAAATGCTCACAAAGTGGGAAGAGCCGAGTAGAGCCAAGCCAAGCGGAGTCCATGGAAAAAGGGCATAAAAGATCTGCTTCCCATTCCACTGTGAGAAGCTCTAGGAGCCACCAGTAAACCTGCAGTCTGAAAGCAAAGTTCTCCATTACAGTGGGAACATACGGAGCAATGAGATCGATTGCATTTTTATAATACTTTTGTTTGAAAGCGAAATGCAAATCTACTATTAGCGTTGCCAAATTGAAACACCAAATCTGCTGGTTTTGTCTCATCAGTTTACCTGAACCCAAAGCTAAAAGTGGGGCACCTAATTGCATAGACAGACAGAATGAGTGCAGCTGGGATTTAAACTCACCACGATGAGGAATTCTCTTGTTTGCCTAAGGCTAAAGATAATGCTAGCATTAAATTAAGACAGATTTCAACTCTGAATATTACCCATGCCAAAGTAAACTCATCAGCTCACAGCAAAACCATTGAAAATTTGGAAATCATCAATGATTGCTGTTATCTCCCACAGGTTTTCTTTAAGCATGTCTGTGGTGCCTCATTTTGGATCAGCTCTATAACCTTGCTGCTACAGCCTGATCAAAGGATTCCTGAGATCATGGCTGACCCAGAGAGTGCACACACATTTATCCTAAATTATTCATTCATCAGTTTATCATTGATCATTGAAGGAATTTCCTTCATAGCAATTATCAATATTGTTTTACCACCCAACCCCAAGACAAGTACTTTGCAGCCGGATGACAAGATAAGCCACTGAAGGTCAGCTAAAGGTTTCCAATGGGTGTCATGTTGCTTTGTAACCGCATTTTCCTGTGACCTTTACTAAGTGGTTTTAGTGGCCTGATGCCCAGATGTTGTAAGAATACCGAATGTAGAAACAGTGCCTGACATTTCCCTTATTTCCCTTTTACTTTGCTGATGGAACTTAATGAAAATGGGTAAAACAATAGCTTTATTTTAAGCCAAGTAAAATAAATAAGTGATGGATCAAAACATTATTTAATTCCATTCAATACAATTCAATTTTATTTATATAGTGCCAATTCATGAAACATGTCATCGCAAGGCACTTTACAAAGTCCAGAGTCTGTCATCTTGTCACAGATATTATTTTGTTTAAAACATTTTAGATGTCTTCATAACTTTGAATTCATAATAATAAGTATTAATAATTTAATCATTATTATCTTTATTTGTCATTGCAACATTTATTCCAATGAAATTCATCCTCTGCATTTAACCCATCCCTCAGGGAGCAGGGGACTGCCACTATGTGACAACTGAAGAACAATCTGGGGCTAAGGGTCTTGCTCAGGGACCCAGATTGTCAGTCTGTGAGATAGGAATCCGGAACCTTGCAGCCTTCTCCAGGACAAAAGCACCTTCTAACAACTAGACCACCACTCTCCCCCTTTTTTAAGATATAATTATTCAAATATGGAAGGGATCTAGTCATGTTCCATGACTTTACACATTTCTGTGCCAATATCTCTCTCTAGTTGCACACAAGTTTTTTTTTTTTCGATTAAATTATCACACACTGTTGGCTTATAATATTTTATTTGTGTTTTACACTTTGTGTTTTCACACTGATTTGTTAGTAAACAAAAAGATTTTGTGGATTTTTACCATAACAAGACCACATGACCAGAGGTACAATATTGTGCATGTGTGCAATGAGTAAACAAGGAGAAGCAATAGAGCCGAGGGAGTCAGCAACATCCAGTGGAGGTGTGAAAATAAAAAGTAAGTCTAACCATTTAGACCAGGTTGGTCTGATAACTGCCACCAATGATTCCGTGGCAGTTATCAGTTCCACAATGGGTATTTCTTGTGGAGAAATGGCAAAATTCAGGCCTTTATTCAGTACCTCCATCTCTGGCTTCGTCAGCGACCTGCTAGAGAGTACGAGAAATTACTTAGAAAACTTACAGATTATAGGAACCATCTTCGTTTTAATTTGAGGAGGTACTGAGTAAAGGCCTGAATTTTGCCATTTCTCCACAAGAAAATACCCATTGTGGAACTGATAACTGCCACGGAATCGGCCATCAGGAACAGACGCATGGCTCAACAGAGGAGAGCTACCTCCTCAGGACAAGACTCTGCTGTCCACCTACACCTTAAGGACAAAGGACACTATTTTGAGGACCAAAATGTTCACATTTTGGACAAAGAAGACAGATGGTTTGAAAGGGGTGTGAAGGAAGCCATCTACGTTAAGAGAGAAAAAACAACCTTAAACAGAGGAGGGGGCCTTAGGTTCCAACTCTCAAAAACTTACAATCCAGCTATAGGATTAATTCCGGCCAATCATCACCTCAATTCTCACCCTCATACGGGGGATCAAAACATTGTTCCTTTAAGCCAGGCTAATAACAACCCTAACGACTCCTCGTTACAGAGGAGTGGACCAGTTTCGGTCCAATCTGCTGGCTTAATGGCTTTAACGACCGCCCATTACTAAGGGGTGGACCTGTTTCTGTTGAATTTGCATGTTATCTAAGCCATTTCAAGGCCTTTGTTGGGCAGTAGTATAAAGCTTGATGCTCCACATTACTCCAGACTTTTTGAATTGAGAAAGCTTCCTGGAGAGGAAGCGAAATGTCTTCAACTATGAAAAACAGTCCAATTGCTTTGTTTTTTACTTTTTTTGGAAAAAGCTATGTTTATCTGCTGATCGCATTCGGTATGAATTCAGGCTCAAAAAGGACTAAGTAAACACTATCAGGACGAATGGTTGGAGTATATTTTTTTTATTTGAAGATGAATATGTTTTTTCTGTTTTCTTTTTATAGTCAAAATACTTGACTAGGCCACTTTAAAGTATTCATACCCCTGAACTTTTTTTGTGGATAAGGTTGTGGAGACATTTAAAGCAGGGTTAGATTCTGATACATTATCTTTGGACATGTCATGGACCATACGTCATCTAAAAACTACAGATCTGACATGGCTGCCCTGATGGCTGCCTACATAAGCTGACAGGCCAGGCCAGGAGAGTGCAGTAACTCTGGGGGAGCTGCAGAGATCCACAGCTCAGGTGGGAGAATTTGTCAACGGGATAATTTGAATTATCTGGTCTTCATGGTAGAGTGGCAAGAAGAAAGCAGTTGCAAGATTTGGAAACTGATATTCAAAGACACTCCTTTTTAAGGTTGCTGGTGTGTATTCCTACAGTCAGTGGGCGAACGGATGGGTACACTCTGTCATTTTGTCATTAAAAATAATCAGTGTTAAAACAGTATATTTTAGTTTATAAAACCTGCTGGAAGGCATCAGGGCAGTCTGCAATTTCCCCATGCGGTGCAAATAGTTGACATAATGCCTAAAAATGACAATCTTTCTAAGACCTTAATACAAATACGTTTTATCAACTTTATGTCTTTTAGATGTACTTTGGCAGTTAAGAATTTACTTATATAACCAACCAAGGTTCAAGGAACACAAGTGTGAAAGTATTAATTTTTGAAGTAGAACATTTGTCTTTTGATGATGTGAAGACATGCAGTTAAAACCAAAAATGTACACACACTATAAAAAGTCATGGTCTGAAATTAAGTCAGACAAAACCTTTTCTTTCTCAGATCAGTTAGGACTACCAGAATTATTTCTGTTTGCTAAATGCCACAAGGATTACATAGAAAATATATTATTCTTATTTCTTTCTTCACATATAGAAGTTTTTGCACATTAAAAATAACAAACCCATAGAAATCAGGCAAGATATCCAGGAGAACTTTGAACCACCACAAGTCAGTTTGGACAGATTCAGGATGTCTGAAAGTGCTGCCTTGCATGTACCAAGTATGGAAATATCTGGTTTAAACCATATCAAGGTAAAAAATTATCCAAGCCAAAATGTCCTGTTCTGTGCTCCACTTAGAACTCAGAGACATTTGTAATGTAATTTGTAAATAAAGGGGTTCTCTAAGTGTCAGTAAATCATTGCCGATAGCTTTGATTTAGTTTCTGTAATTCTTTGGTTCATCCAGTCAATGTTTACTTTCTTGCAGATGGAGCTCTGCTGATTTCCACTCTCACTGTCTATTGCTCTGTGGAGTTTCTAGCTGATATATTTGCTTTTCAGAGCCAGGCTGCTCCTTAATGTTTAATTCCCATGAGAGCATGGAAGGTGGACCCACATTTTTCACAAATGGCTTTGTTTTGATCAGCATTTTGATAATAAAAGATTAAATCTTTTGAGATTGTATTACCATTTTAAGAGGTAGACTTACTCTTTACCATGAATATGCAGCATAATAAGGATAGTAATCACAGGACAAACTGTTCTACAGTATTTACCATGTCTGTCTATTTTTGTAAAACTCAGGCATTAGATACAAAAGGAATTAGAAGCGACCAAGCTTGCAGCCCTCTGAAAACTGGTTTTCTTTGTAAAGAACCCTGGTGTGTTGACAGCAGTGGACAGAAAATCCTGCAGTGTTTCATTCCACATCATTGTGTTAAGTATTGCATCTGAGTCAGCATGGCAGAGCAGAGAAGAGAGGTCAAAATCGCTTCGTGCACTCAGCCGTCGGCAGAGAAGGTTTTATGTGAAGCTGCAGAGAACACAAATATCAATCTATAAAATATTATAGTGAGCTGCTGATGCTGCAGCTGTTAGCTCAGTTTACATTTCGTGTAATTGCCTTGTTATTTGATTTCTCTCCACTCAACCAGATCGACCAGGACATCCACAGAAAGTACACACTGTCATCTGATGCAGAGCTGATCTTAATCAGATCCTTGACACTGGGCAAAGTCATCAGTAAGTCCTCCAATCTAAGGAAAGTGCTGAGAAACCGCACACTGTACTACTTATGATGCTACCATTCATCATTTCTTGTCACCATTCCTTTGTCATTCTTGATGGTATTTTATCAAAAATTAATGTGATTCACAGAAATGAATCATACAGCGGTTTGTCTTTTCCCCTCTAAACCCTGTCTCTGCAGGAATGGAGAGCTTTGATGAAGAGGTGGTGAAAGCTGCATCCAAAGGTTTCGTTGGCTGTCTCTCCTCGGTGCAGTTCAACCATGTTGCTCCACTCAAGGCAGCACTGACCAATCGGGGGAGCTCCCTGATCACTATTCGTGGTCCTTTGGTACAATCTAATTGTGGGGCTTTGGCTGAGTCGACCTCACACATTCTGCAAGGTAAGACATGCATGCACGCAGACACAGACATACACACACAAACAAACAGAGACACTCGCAATAGAAATAACAGTAAAAACAAAATTGTTTCACTTCTTAGCATTCCCTAAATGACAGCATAAAGCCAGTGAAACTGTAGGATATGAAGCCTTCCAGGAAAGTAGTTGCTAGTGTTTTTCCCTCTGCTGCACATTTATCTTGTCATTAATTAACAACACAATGGATCTCGATGGTTCTGATGGATTGTCCTTGTTTTGAGGTGACACCATCTTCTGTTGACAAACATTTTTTTCCTCCATTCAAGAAATCAAGTCCTCCACTACGCCATCACTTCTGGAGGGTTTGTGTGTTGATGATGATTAAAAGGGGAAGACTCAGCTGGTTTCTTTATTACATTTATGCTACTGAGACTGTTAGTTTTTTATTTTTTTAATTACATGGAAGCCTTTCAGGAATTAAAGTAACAAAATATTCCCGCCGGTTCAGAGACACAATAATAGGACTTGTTTCAATTAAGTCACAAAAATTAAACACATTGAGTGTGTTCATTCAATTCAATTCAATTTTATTTATATATCGGCAATTCACAACACATGTCATCTCAAGGCACTTTACAAAGTCAAATTCAATCAAATCATACAGATTGGTCAAAAAGTTTCCTATCTAAGGAAACCCAGTAGATTGAATCTAGTCTCTCCAAGCAGCGTTCACTCCTCCTGAAAGAGCGTAGAGCCACAGGGACTGTTGTCTGGATTGTCGATGGCTTTGCAGCAGTTCCTCATACTGAGCATGCATGAAGCGACAGTAGAGAAGAAAACTCCCCTTTAACAGGGAGGAAAACCTCCAGCAGAACCAGGCTCAGTGTGAACGGTCATCTGTAAATAATTAAAACAGTACAGTCATGAATTAACAAATGCATGGACTAGTTTTTCAGCTTCACTCCTGGACAAAATATTTCTAATTTTGGCGATATTCCGTTTGTGAAAAAAGGAAACCCTGGAAACCTGTTTAATATGGGATTGAAATGACATGTCTTGGTCAAAAATAACACCAAGGTTTTTTTTTACTTTATTACCAGAGGCCAATTTAATGCCATACAGATTAGGAGATTGATTAAGAAGGTTATTTTTTGAGGACACTGGTCCAAAAGTTACAACTTCTGTCAGAATTTAAAAGCTGGAAATTTAAAGTCATCCAGGTTTTGATGTCATCAAGACATGACTGCAGTCGAAGTAATTGATTGGAATCATCAGAATTTATGGATAAATATAGCTGAGTGTCATCAGCATAACAGTGGAAATTAGTTGTTGTAATCTTTGGATCTTCTCACCTATAAAGCCCTTAATAATAAAGCTCCATCATATATCAGAGCTCTGATTACCCCGTATGTTCCTAACAGAGCACTTCGCTCTCAGACTGCAGGTCTGCTGGTGGTTCCTAGAGTCTCTAAAAGTAGAATGGGAGGCAGATCCTTTAGCTATCAGGCTCCTCTCCTGTGGAACCAACTCCCAGTTTTGGTCCGTGAGGCAGACACCCCATCTACTTTTAAGACTAGGCTTAAAACCTTACTTTTTGACAAAGCTCATAGTTAAAGTGGCTTAGGTTACCCCAAGAAATCAGAGCAAAGTACTGAGTGGTTTGGGGGACCAAAGCCCCAGCAAAGTAAAGTGCGAGGAAAGTAAATCTAATCCAGTAAATATGTATGAAAATGCTACCTGGGATTTGAACAGCCCCAGGCTTTTGGCTGACAATGGAAAAGGGGCTAAAGAAACAAAACACAATCAAATCCAAGTGTATAATTCCCACAATTCCGATTCAGATATTTCTTGCATGAATAACTTTATCTACTTTAATTTGCCAGCAAATAGTAGCATGTTTAGCCATATTGTAGGGAACCCCCCTACTCTCCATCCAGATTTGGTATTCAATTCAATTCAATTCAATTTTATTTGTATAGTGCCATTTCATGAAACATGTCATCTCAAGGCACTTTACAAAGTCAAATTCAATCATATTATACAGATTGGGTCAGATTATACAGATTGGTCAAAAATCTCCTATATAAGGGAACCAGTTGATTGCATCAAAGTCCCGACAAGCAGCATTCACTCCTGGAGAAGCGTAGAGCTACAGGGAGAGTCGTCTGCATTGTCCATGGTTTTGCTGCAATCCCTCATACTGAGCAAGCATTAAGCGACAGTGATTAAAGTATCACCTTATTCGATTTCTACCGAACCTTGTCGCCTTCACTGTTTGATGTACTTTTGACAAAGTCATTGGTGAGAGTGGTTGTACTGCATTATTTACAGTGGACGGGACAAGGGATGTCTCTGTTGTTCAGCAGGAGGTGCTGTGACTATGTTATGTTGACATTGATTTGGTGGTGCATGAAGAATTCATAGGGTTGTATGAAGCAACTTCTACAACAGGGGAAAACCTTGCTAGGATCATTCTGGACGTTTAGCTACACAACAACCTTGCTCAGTCTCGTCTGTTGCGCGAAATGCACCTCACTGGATTCATGACCATGGCACATTTTTTGGGCAGTCTGGTAAGGTGAAAGACAAGTTTAAGGCCACTGCTGCTACTGAAAGAGAAGGGCCTCCCGTCCATCAGGCCTTTATGTCCTACAAGGTGGACTGTATGCTCACCTGCTATCTATGTTATTCTCAGCCAATATGGATGGTACCAAGTGCACTAGATGAGATGGCTGCAAGTAATTCTGATTCTGCAAGCAGGCAGAGGGCTTACATGTTCGACTGCAACAGGGTAATGTTGTACTGGGACTTGTGCTTACTTTTGATGTGATAAGTGAACAAGAGCTTCTAAACACATCTCTCCAGAAAAGGACTTAGACAGAGGGCGTGCTCTCTGCAGTCTCCTTAGTCCAAGACAGCTTGAAATAAAAAACAACACAGAAGACTTTGAGGCAGTCTTTAATGAGGGTGAGGAAAAGTGTGGCAGTCTGATTCTAGAGCCCATTGTTCTACCCGGCACACAAAGGCCCTCTGAAAGACAATCTAAGGAGGTTCCTCCATAGACACCTGGATCAGCTCTGGAATATTACAGAGTATAGTTCAACTGCATCCTAGAAACAGTAGATACACACATTACAGAGAGGTTTTTGCAACCAAGCATTCAAACAATAAAACTCACTTCTGAATCTCATTGCAAAGGATGCAGCAGTTCACAAATATCCTGAACTGCAAGAGGAAGACTTGAAAGTCCAATGTGGTACCGCGCACGTGACGTCACGGCCTTAAGAGTAACGCCCCTTTTGCCGCACCGGTAGGGCAAACAGTCGTAGAACGCACATACAAACCAGCCATTACAAGCGCAACAGAACCAGCAATATGACCGACTTTGCAGCCATTAAACTTACCCAAGACGATGTCCCAGGCGCACGGTTTACTGGTCGCACTGTGGAAGAACACACCAACCTTCAGCTGAAACGGTGGCTTGAGTGTCGAGGGCTCAAAAAAACCGGAAGACGGGCCGAGTTGATTCAACGGTAAGCTTTGTTTTTTTCCCTGCTCTGCGTTCATGCCTTTGTTATGATTTCCACCGTGCTCCGTTCACGTCGGCCTTTTTTGTTTGTTTGCAATCAACTTCCAGGAATCTGTATATCTTGCCAATAGGTAGCTACAAAACGATTGTTCACATCTCAGAATCTTTCGCTTAAGAGATTCAGGGCGTTTGTTTTTGAGTAAGCTATCCCGGTAGCAGGGTACCATGTTAGCGCCTGCTAACATGCTAGCCTATATGCTATCATGGCAGCAGGCGCTGCTAAAATGATGACAAAACAAACAATCTATGGTCAACTTAGGGGCCTAAGTCAATATCGCGCGGCAGGATAGACACGCAGACATAACAAAAGTGTAACAAAGGATAGCTCGTTTCGTCGTTAGCTCTTCGACGCCTGAGCAGATTTAAGCTTCAGTAAAACACCAAAATACTCTCACCTGTTCACTGCTTGATGTCGCTGGAATTGGGTCAGGATGTTCTTCAGTTGGGCCCTTTCCACCGACAAAATGCTTGCTACATATGTACGTGAATTTGGTAACTTTTTCCGGGTTGAAATGTTGTGTAGGCCGCCCGCACAAGTGTACCCAACGCACACACTTCTCCTTGGCACTCTTGAGTTTCGGGAAATTAATGAAGAAAACATCCTTCATATGCGGCCGATGAGCGTACCTCGAGTCGCTGTTGCACGTCCCATAGCAACAATGTTTATAAACCATGGTCTTAGATGTTGGAAAAAGCAGTCGTTTACCGAGTAAAACCTAGGCTAACGCACGTCTCTTCCACAGCAAAACAGCGGCGGGTTTGGGAGTTTGCCCTACTGCGTACCACGTGATGTGACGTCATCGTGACGTTGTGTTTCTAAAAATAGCTCGCGCGCGGTACCCCATTGACCACGTTTCCAAACAAGTACAAGATCAACAGATCTGCTGTGAATGCTTTGAAAGAAGTCCACGGTCTGTTTGATCAGGTAGAGACACAGGAGAGATTGTTGCTATTGGTGCCTATATTATCTGCTGAGGCAGAGCACAGTTTTAGTGGATTATGCAGACTAAAAACATAGTTGCGATCAACAATGACTGAAAAAAGACTTAATGTCATTGCTGTGTGACATATTCACCAAGAGAGCCTTGACAGACAAGAAATTGCCCAGCAATATGTTCAGGGTATGTTTTTTGGTCCTTCATTTAATAATAATAATTAATTAATAATAATAATAATAATAATTGAACTTTATCGATCTCACAATGGAGAAATTCACTTCTGCATCTTAACCCATCCCCTTGGGGAGCAGTGGGCTGCCACTGTGCGGCACCTGGGGAGCAATCTGGGGTTAAGGGTCTTGCTCAGGGACCCAGAGTGCAGGCTGTGGGGATCGAACCGGGTACTTGCAACCTTCTCAGAGCGCAAGCGCACTGCTCTAACCACTAGGCCAACACCCCCCTTTTAGTCTTAGTAGCCTTTTAGTCTACTTCTAAGCAGTAAATTTGGTGAAGGTTTGTGTTTTCCAGAGCTTTTCCAGTTTATCCTTGATTTCAAATAATATTTGTTATTCAAGGTTATTTGAACATATCGTGATATATATCGTGTATCGTGATATAGCCCAAAGATATCGGGATATTAGATTTTCTTCATATCGCCCACCCCTACTTGGAATGGACCTCGTGTTTCCAGCTGCAGTGGACATGTGTGAGGTTCTACTTGGCACAGATACAGCTAACAAGTAGAACGCTGTACCGCTTTCAGATGACACAGTGAGGAGAAGAATTAAAGAACTTTCCGCTGACATTTAGGAATAGTTAATGGAAAGACTATGTTCGTGTGAATAATTTTATATTTACAGCTGCTCAATTGGTAACTTTGGTGCACTATCCCTGCGAGGGAAAAACGTTGGAGGATTTTCTATTCTGCAAGGAGGTCTTAG
The DNA here is from genome assembly GCA_037039145.1 of Fundulus diaphanus. Classification (NCBI taxonomy): domain Eukaryota; kingdom Metazoa; phylum Chordata; class Actinopteri; order Cyprinodontiformes; family Fundulidae; genus Fundulus; species Fundulus diaphanus. The sequence goes on along the minus strand of CM073132.1, from coordinate 602,979 downwards.
GGCAGGACAACTGTTGAGGAAATGTTTAAACGTGTTGATGCTTTTATGACTGAAGCAAGACTGAGCTGGGAAAAATGTGTTGCTGTATGGATGGCGCAGCAGCGATGACCGGCCAAAAGAGTGGATTTGCAGTGCGGATAAAATCCACCAATCCAAGTTCTATAGCTATCCACTGTGTTCTGCATCACCCAGTACGGTATAACTGCAGTGCTGTGTGGGCGTTCCTACTGCGCATCATTACCGGATGTGACGTAGAAACAAGGACGTGACGTCACCCCCATTATTTTGTTTTATTTTTATTTCCATTATTTTTTATTAAACAAAGCATACATTGCAAAATCTTGCAGAGGTACACAAAAACTGGGAAACTGCAATAACGAAGGAAAGAACACAATAATAACGGATTACAGTAGGGCAGGGGTCTGCAACCTGTGGCTCTGGAGCCGCAAGTGGCTCTTTGGACCTTCCACAATGGCTCTTAATAACTTTGGCTACAAATTCTATTTTTATTATGGTATTTAAATGTAATAACGATAATAAATGCAGGTTTTAGACGTTTTTCTTGGAACAATGGCTTTTAATTTTCACAACAGAATGATGCTAAAAGTACCCAGTAATATTTAATTTTAAATCAATATTTTTTCATTATGTATTTTTTTACATCACTATCAACATCCCGTCCATCCTTTTTTTTAAACCTCATAATAGACATGAAAAGGCGTTTCTTTAACGATGACAACATATTTCCTACAGTAGATCTTTATCAAAAATTACAACTTGTCTTTTTTTCAAAAGGCCAGGCAACATTTGCGGCTCTGAACGAGTTTAATTTAAGTGGATTGAGGCAAAATGGCTCTTTAGACTGTAAAGGTTGCAGACCCCTGCAGTAGGGTGACCACGCGTCCTGTGTAAAGCCGGTGGCAGTCCGGATTTTGAATGCCCCAGACACATATTTGTCCTTTTTGAGGCACTAGGCTTGGGAGCGGATCTTTCTTTTTCAACTTTGCCGGGCTGCCTGCAGCACAATGTCGAATCCCGTATTCACACGGATCTTGTTTTACCTAGGGATTACATGTAATTAATACGCTGCGCTGCAGCTACGTGACACAAGCAGAGCTGCCAACTCTGCGTTTGGGCTTGCTTTTTTTCAAAAGTCGTAAATTTCGTGAGTACGGTTTTTTAGCTTGATATTTGAACGTACAGTCGCATATGTGGGCTGTTTCTCCAACAGAACCCCTTATCCTGACAGGACAGGATAATCCTGTCTATCGCACTGCACAACAAGAGTCCTCGCGCTGTTGCTTTTTCCTGACAGCGCGAGCCGGTTAATATCTGTCTGCATACAGCGCCGTGATTATTACAAATCACATGTGGTCCCTAGGTAAAACTAATACCGAGCAGATAGGGCAACAATGTGTTGAATAAACATAAATACTGTGAAGCAACACTTTTTGACTTTTCATTAATTTTTTCCTTTTCAGCTGCACAAATATCACATTTAAACCAATCAAAGTTGTATTATAAATGAGAGTATACCAGAGCCCTATGTACATCGTAGTGATTTATTGATATAACGCATAATGTCCTCCTTTTTGGTGTTATGGAAATGGTCACCCTAGATTACAGTGACAAGAGCAATAAGGAACGTAAAAGGGATTGGAGCAAGTAACTAAAATAAAAGATATTTAGACATGTTTGTAGATTTTAATTTTTTGGAGATGCAGATTTAATAAGTTTCAGCGAGGAGTAATACAATTTGAAATTATTAAAGAAAATATCAAAACAAGGGGGAGAGTCTTTCCACTTAAAGATTTCATGCATCACTTGCAACTACTTAGGCATATTTAGTTACTTTAACGCAATTGTTTCAATTCAATTCAATTTTATTTATATAGCGCCAATTCATGAAACATGTCATCTCAAGGCACTTTACAAAGTTAAATTCAATCATATTATACAGATTGGGTCAGATTATACAGATTGGTAAAAAATGTTCCTATATAAGGAAACCAGTTGATTGCATCAAAGTCCCGACAAGCAGCATTCACTCCTGGGGAACCGTAGAGCCACAGGGAGAGTCGTCTGCATTGTACATGGTTTTGCTGCAATCCCTCATACTGAGCAAGCATGAAGCGACAGTGGAAAGAAAAACCACCCGTTAGCGGGAAGGAAAAACCTCTAGCAGAACCGGGCTCAGTATGAACGGTCATCTGCCTCGACCGACTGGGGTTACAGAAGACAGAGCAGAGACACAACAAGACAGACAAAAAGCACAGAAGCACACATTGATCTAGTAATCTGTTCTACATTAGATGGTAATAGTCGGTGGTCTGTCCTCCCTGGATGATTTCACAGTCAACAGAACGTCAGACCAGGTGAACCTACTATGAAGAAAAAAGAGAGAGAACAAAAAGTTAAAAGCTGAAATGACAGCAGTCATTTCAATGTAATGCAATGCAAATCTGGAGAACAGTAGAAATCAGTAGAGTGAGAAAAATAGGCCCTGATGTCCTCCAGTAGCCTAAGCCTATAGCAGCATAACTATAGAGGTAGCTCAGGGTAACATGAGCCACTCTAACTATAAGCTTTGTCAAAAAGGAAAGTTTTAAGATTAGTCTTAAAAGTAGACAGGGTGTCTGCCTCACGGACCAAAACTGGGAGTTGGTTCCACAGGAGAGGAGCCTGATAGCTAAAGGATCTGCCTCCCATTCTACTTTTAGAGACTCTAGGAACCACCAGCAGACCTGCAGTCTGAGAGCGAAGTGCTCTGTTAGGAACATACGGGGTAATCAGAGCTCTGATATATGATGGAGCTTGATTATTAAGGGCTTTATACGTTAGAAGAAGAATTTTAAATTCTATTATTTCTATTTCATGTCCTACCCTGCTAACATGAAACAATTGTGCTAAAGTAACTATGGTTAAGCAGATGGAAATGTGCATATACAGTATCTGTTTTTCAGTGAACAGCAGTGTATG